>CAEMYA010000177.1:4034808-4144482 GCA_903131615.1 Diplodus sargus | reverse complement strand
CCCCCCCACACACACACACACACACACACACACACACACGTTTCCAAACAAGGCTCCAGAGGAAAGCTTTTAAAGTAAATAAGGCAAGTGCTCAGAGCGAGGTGAGGAGCAGCCACACAGAGCTATGCACACTAACCTAAGCAGACCCAACACCTCACGCTCCAGCAGGCCTATATATTATAAATGACCCTCTCTCTTTCCCCCCATGCACCAACCCCCTATACATACACAGTGTGCCATAGCTGGAGTAAGCAGAGCCTGGTCTGTGAAGCCTGCAGCACTGTCAGCCCATTGATGTACAACACTCTGCCCTTTGTTCCTTGTACACAAACACACTTTCCACATTAATATTTTACAGGAAATGTACTCCGTGCTTGTGATTTAAAGCCTTTTCTTGTTAACAATGCTGTTTTCTCTATTCTGTTGCACTGAATTATGAAGGCAACTTGTCAAAAAGGAAGACATGCCCATTATATTATAATACTACTGGAGATAAATGATTGCTGGCAAGGCACGAGTGACTTAATCCACTGTGCCTCGCCGTGTTCTAGTTCAAACATTTTCCCTGAGGTTGCACTTCCAGCTATTAGTTAAGAGCATGGAGATGTGTTTAATGTGGTGTGCGCACAGTGTGTGTGACTGAGCATTTGTAATGTGTGTACACATTATGCACATATGCATATTATACATTGCTTTATAGCCGGTGCATTTTTTGTCAGATCTCTTTGTCGGAGTGTGAGAAAACGTACAGCTATGTGATGTCGCTTGTTTGTTCTTGTTGTCAGAGAAAAGGCAAGGATCAATGGATTTTCCTTGCAAGAGTGAAACATGACAGACATAACGAAAGCCTTTCATGAGAAATGAATGAATAATTCATGGGCGCTCTCTGGCTGTGCTTTGTTGTGTCTCATACAGATGGGATTACAGAAGGCTAGATCTTGGAAACATATGAAAGATTAATTTGTGATCTGGGACACTGCTTGCTTACAAAAGGACTAAATAATGATTTTACTGAGAGTGGCAGGGATCTGGGGATGGGTGTGATGTGCACAGGGGGCTGGACACAAAGAGCCTGCAGAGAAACACAGCGCACAGCATTCAGAATAATGTTACCTGACAGATATTCAAAAACTTTGAGTGAAAAAGTGAACTTCAGCTCTTTAACTGTTCTCCCATTATTTTGATTGATGCTGAGATGCAATAAAAACTTAAAGACAAGTAGTGTTGGAACAGCATCTTTAATCGTTTTTTTTTATTGATCCCTTCAGAAACAAGTCAAGTTGCTCCACACTTATTTTTCACAGGAAGGTCAGATACATAGCGGCTACAAAACATCTTCCCGAGCTGTCTGCAATTTGCTGAAGGACCCTTCAGCTGGGCGGATGCTTTTTTTGCATCATGGCCCTCAAGCTCAGTAACTGTCTTCAAATTAGCAGCCTGCTGCCCAAATTTAATAGCGGTTGACTCGGTGCCCCAGTCTTCATAGTTGAATGTGGCATTAGGGGGTTGCCTGAAAATAACTCCTATCTTTTCAAAAGAGCCCTCCAATAATTCACCGGGGGGCATGAGAAGCTGTTGTCTGGTGTCTCCCAGATGGCAGAGACTCTAGGGTGGCAGCGCTTGTTGTTTTTGATGAGCTGTGCATATACAAAAGCAAAACATCTGGAGCCGCCATGTGGCCTCTCCATTTGGCCAACCCCATACCTCTCCGAGCCAGATGCACCCAAACAACTGTGAGCTAAACAGCATGAATGATTCATAGAGGACTGAGAGGCACAGCTCACACCAGAGACCTGCCAGCCACTTTGATTGGAAATGTGAAAAAGCTATGAATATGCACGAGACATTAAGCTTGCTACAGGGGATGATTTGTCAAATGATCTGTGTTTGACCAACACGAAGAAAGCTCCTGTGGTTTTCCTGATGAGAAAATAAGACATTTAATGTCCAATTGCCAGAATCATTAAATTATTAAAATGTGTAAATGGTAAGCAAGGTGCTATGGAAATGTGACTGTGGCTCGATGCTGGATAGCCTCCCGTGTCACAGATAAGGAGACAGTGTGGTACGAGAGGGATTCACACCTGCTCCATGACTCGGTTAGATCAAACTTAATTAGATTCTAAATTGGAGACACTTTGCACCTGATCAGACCGTTTATGCAGGAATCTATCTGCGGGAAAAAAGTTGTCAAACTGAACAGACGGTTGAGGTGAAAATACGTGTGGCCATTAGACTCAGTGCTGGAGTCACTGACTGAACACAAAACTGAAGTTTGCTATTATAAATTATTATATATGATAATTGCTAGTTTATTTTTTGTTAATTTTGCAAAACAAAAACAAATTTTCAGCTACTTTTTATTTAACCAAAAGGGAGTTCAAACTGTATTTCTTCTACATCTATTTGCTCATTTTCTTTACCCTTTTCTATATTTTGTTACCGCAATATACGTATTATTTATGCATTATGGTTACCTAAGGCTTTTGGATATGTTCACAAGAAACATCAGCTATAATCCTGCTGAGGCAGTTACTCAGCAAAATCAGTGTTAAAATAAGTTAATATGAATATTCATCATCACAAATTTACACACCAAATCACGCTGTAAGTATAGGTGTAGAGTAGTGTAGGGATGTGTTCAGACATACAAACATGTAATGATGTGTCTCAGCGATGAGCTGGTCACTGTCTATAAACAGACCAATACACATGGAGAGCTGCTGAAGCAGGTCTGTGGAGGAATGTGTCATCAGAGCTCTGACAGCATGCTAGACTCAGCACTGATAGCATTCACTGTCTAATGAGATGAGCCCTCGCTGCTAATTAACCCATCCATAACTCCCAGTGCTCTATTCATCATTGCATAAAGCTAAGTGAAAAAAGGACACAGACGCAGACAACAAAGCAGGCAATCAAATGTTAAACCTCTGCAGAAATTTGGAATGTAGTTCAGATAAGTTGTTTTGTAAAGAATTAATTTTTTTGTTAAATTGGACCAAAAGTAGTAGTAATAGATATATAATATGATAATAATGTATTAAGGTAGGTTAAGCTACCCAGCAGTATTAAAAGTAATTCAGATTACTTTTATTGTATATAGGATTCTGAGATGTTAGCAACCTGTCTGTTGTCCAATGCAATAAGGAACCTATATAGGAATCCCAATCTGATGTTGAAAACCTCAATCTCTAGACCATGAAAAAGGCATAGTAACTTGGTTGTATTAATTAGTAGACAGGTTTTGTTGCTTACTTCGAAAGGCATTACACTTTGAAATCCTTTTTTACTTCAGAATAATAAGTCAAAGCATAAAGGTTGTGTATTGCCAGTTCAAGTTCCGCTACTTCTAATGAAGTAAGAGATCTGGATACTTCTTCCACCACAGGTGTCTGCAACAAAATCACCTGCATACAGTACATATAGTACATGTGTATACTGTTTATAATGCGATCCTGTACAGGAGCCCTGCAGTAAGCTGTAACTCAAGACCTCTGATGTCAAGTGTTGGCTGTTGTCTGTGTAAAAGAAACTGTGTGACTGGTTATTTGCATGTTCAGCAGCAAATCTGTCATACAAGTGGTCATTGGAGACACATTCTTAATGCGTAGTGTGAACTGCAATCTGCCTCGGTGAGATCTAGATGTACTATCAGGATACACAAGACACTGCGTCTGTAGAGTGCTAAAGATTTGATACTTAACCTTCAAAAAGTCTGTTTATCTATGTTATATTTGCATCAATGTGGACAGTCAGTCACTTTGAATCTGTCCTATATGAGAAGTACTGACTGGTCAGACCTTGTCTTGATGCAGCCTAATCTGTCTGATGGCTTTGACTTTCACTCATAATCCAGTTAGTAAAACCGGATACCTCAGTTGGAGGAGATTTGGATAGTGTGTCCTCAGCTGTGAACTCTCTCTCTCTTTTAAGAGACATAAGAGCCGTCTCGTTGATCAAACCTGCATGCTTCCTGATCCTGAGTGACTGATATCCCGTTGTCTGCAGGTTAGATGCAATCATAGCTCATATGACTGTTGTTAACCCCAGCTTTGGAACAGCCAGTAATCATGCAGGGAACTCTCATGTTAATTGCACATTTACATGCACACAAATTACTCATTTAGTGCGCAGTAATTGTTTGATTGAAGCGTTAAACCATTAACAGAAAACAGAGTTCCACGGTGCTGCATGGCCAGAGTTTGTAGGGATGGTGGTCGCACACAGACGATTTATTGATTTCATCCAAAATGGAGAAATACTTAAATATTTGACGATTCTACATAAACGTGGATTAAGTTCAATGCCGGATCGGTTGCTAAAATCATCTCATCTGCACAACTATAACTAATGTGTTGTTATTAGTTAGGGAAGGATCACGGTCATGACTCATAAAATATTATTATTGTTAGAGTAGGCAGCAGAATAGTTGGTTCTTCCTGTAAATGTTGCCATTTGATGTAAATCATTAGATGCATGATCGCCCAATATGAATTTAATTCCTTAAATCCTTAACACAAGCCCTCTTTCATGGTTACGCTTACAATTTTCTTAGTGCCAGTAAGGAAGCCCGGTCAATGCCCTGTGACATATAGAGTGTATGCATGGTGATCTTTTAACTAAACATTTCACAAAACTATGCATCTGGCGGGCCAACATCCTCACTTATTTGACACCATGCCTTATTAAAAACAAAAAAATTATCTCCTGTGTTTACGGTGTGGTTTCTGTTTATTCTTTGAAAAATGCATTTCCTTGCGTTGACACTCGTACGTACGTCTGTGATTACAGAAAAAGAAAAGTGTTTTGGAACTCAGCGTAAGGTGCTGACCTCGCTCTCGTGATAATTGGTTTACAGTACTATAGTGCATGTTAGAAAACTGAAAGACACACAATTCCCAAATCACTGGGGTCTAAGTGTGATACACAAAGATGCAGCATAGAACTGTGAACACAATAAAGCCAGGAGAGTCTGAGGAAAACCCAAACTGATGGAAACTGAAAGATATAATGACCTGCTGTGGTAAACTTTTTATAGGTTGTGACTTATGGATTCTACACATTGGCCTTGCATTATACACAACCCCACAGAATCCAGTTTTTTAATGTGGAGATCCTGGAGTTCCTTTTCTTGTCTTGTTCAACAGTGCATTGCTTAGCAGTGAGGGACACAGATGAACAGCATTAGTGACCTTGTATGAGAATTAGATTGTGCCCTTCTGCTTGTATTTGATTCTGGTTTATTGCATTGATGGCAGCTTTCAATTTCCCCCAGTTCCCTTTGGTTTCAGAACTAAGCTGCGTAAAAAAGGATTAAGATTATGCTTTGAACGAGTCATCACTTTAAACTACAGATGGAGTTTACAGTTCAAAAGGGATTATGAATATTAAAGAGGGCATTTTTTTCTTTTCAAATGATTGGGTTTTGCTCCAGTGCATTGCTGAATCACATAGCATACACAAATTCAAAGGATTAAGCAAACATAAATCTTCAAGGTCTCTCTTATGACTAGGTCTGCATTTGAATTACCTTTGAATAATATCCAATTAAATAATGCATTGTTTCGAAGACAAACAGTCCTGTCACACCGGCTGAGTAAAAGCACTGGAGGTGGAAGTCCACAGATAATCGGTTTGCTTTGATTTCTGGGGTGTTTCTGTGATCAAATGGCTCAGGAGCTTTTTACTCTTATGTTCAGTTTTGAATGACAGCACGACTGTTGAACAAAAGCCTTGTTTTCTCCAAAAGTACACTTAACTTTTCTGTTAACTTTTCAACTTAACTGTTGGATTGTTCTGGATAGTAACAGTTTCGTGACTGTAGTCTTTACTAAAGCGATGTATAAGTGACCATCATTTGAGTATAAAGCAAAGCAACTCCAAACAAAATTGGTATGTATTAAAAAACATATAGGCCGGTACTATACAGTATATGCCCACTCAGCTGCAATGCTATTTTTCTCCACTGGAAACATTGCAAAACATTGATTCCACAGCAGCCACAGATTGGTGGTAGTAGTATAACAAGCTTTAGCTTTCCCAATAAATTGATTGAGATGCTTTAGATATAGGACATGAAAACTCTTCTTACATTAGTTTGCCTGTTTTTGATCACCAGCTATTAAAACATGGAACCAGTAGAATTTTTTTTTAGAAATAATGAAATGCAAGCTTAGAAAACGGGTAAATACTGAGGATCATAATTTGCTTTTTAACCTTGAAAACACCAGTTAAGAAAGCTGTGCCAGTAGTTCCTCTGGAACGTTCAGTCATATCATATGATTTTCATCAGCAGATGGAGGATAGCCCAGTTGTCATGGATTTGTAGTTATAGATGTGTAATAGTTATATAAAGATAATACATAAATTAGTAAATTGTAAATTCTATGAAAAGAGGGCAAACTCACTTTACTTATGAGTGTCAAATGATAAGATTTAAAGTCCCAGGATGACTCAGTCTATTAAATAGAAATTGTGGTGAGGTAGTAAACAATTACAGGGAATAAAAACGTGCCCTTCCTCGCCTCAATGGACACATTTAAATCCTACTGAATCCCTAAAACCATATCAGTGTAGAAGCCTCATCTCTAGGTATGACAGAGATACAGGCCATCATGGAATAGAAACCTCATATCTCAAATCTGTTTGGGAGCAAATTACTGGCTGGGTCGATGACCAGTAAGCACATGAATGGATCAATATCTTCACTCTGAGGGAACAGTCTTCACTTATAATGACAATGTATTGACTTTTTAATAACCGCTCATGTTTCAGCAGTGCTAATCATTTTGCTCCGCCTGAAAATGGATCCTTTACTGTGTGAGTGTGTGTTTGTGTGTAGGGATTAATGTGTGTGATTGAATGGGTGGACAGGTTTTTGCGTCTGTGTGTGTGTGTGCTTTGTTTATGTATGAAAGGTCATGCATGCATAACTGGCTGCATGTAGCATGTGTGGCATCTGTGTTAGCCTGAATGAATAAGTACATGTGTGTCAGCATGTGTCTGGGTCCCATATATGGAACAAAGTCGTACATGAGATGACTAATTGCCCCGGTCTTTCTGTCTTTATATCTCACCAGCTGTGTAGGTTAGTTCAGGGGTTTTTTTTCAGCTGTAAAACGAGATGCTTCTGATAATTGACAGGTCAGTTTTACTGTCAAGGTATCATGACCCTTCTCCCCGGCAATTCGCTGGTCCTGAGCTGCAGGTTTGGAGGTACAGTGGCCGACATGAGCCATCCTGTTCTGACAGACTGCCCCCTATGAATAAATGATGGACTGTGTGTGCAACGGTCGATGACTGAAATAGCAGCACCGCTGACGTGCTACTGCTTTCATCTCTCCCTGGTTTCAACAGCTGGGAGTTGCAGGCTGTTCACACAATTTCACTTAAACAAATCCTTAGTTTATGAAACAATCAATACAGCAGTGTGTGCTTTATTTAAGTTAGAGAATGTATGACTTATGATATCAAATCAAAGTCTTAGGTAATTTTGTTCAGCTTTACTTTACTATATTGTAGGTATGTATTCAAGTAAACATACGCATGTCCATAACTGAAGTGTGGTTGCAGATTGCAACCAACAAAATACTCCTCGTTCACCCTCCCCTACAGAGGCCGTTAAAAGAGAAAACAACGCGGTAGGCCGTCTCTAGAGCCAGGGTTTGGTTTGTCCATTGTGGGCTACTGTAGAAACATGGCAGTGCAACATGGTGGGCCTACTCCCTCTAGAAAGACGAAGATAGAAAGATAAAAGTTTCACTCTAAGGTGACAAAAACAACAATTCTTAGTTTCAGGTGTGCCAAACATTATTGTGAATATCATATTCTGGGACTGCATAAAAAAATCATATAGCAATATGATTTGATCTTTCGGGGAATGATCATTTTTGCATCAAAATAATCATTTGCAAGTAAAAAACAATTCAAATCATGACGGTGTGACATTTGCTGGGGTTTGCGCCACACAAACATGTTTTACTTAAACCTGGAGAGCAAGATTTGTAAGCCCGGACATCTTTTCAGCACTATAACCACACTTCACTTTATCTTGCTGTTTTGTCATTCATTTTACACATTTAAATCTAACATTTAGATATCGCACCTTGCAATACTGAGCTCGATTAATTGTGCATTCCTGTTATTTTCCATTCCTGCCAATAGATCCCCCTAAATTCTACACACTGGACCTTTAAAGCCTGGCACTGTTTTATTCTGGCAAGAGGTCATTTGAAGCCATGCTTGCAGCATCGCTCTAGGGATGGGAATGTCCTGTCAGTCAGCTGGCCAGTTGGTCCACCGCTTTTATTTTTATTTAAATGGCTTTGACAGAAGCATCTCAACAACAACTCGATGGATTGCCATCACATTTTATACAGGTGTCCACTTTTTCTAGAGGAGCAGTCTTAATGACTTATGTGATCCCCTAACTATCCCCTCTAGCTTTACCCTGAGGTTGACGTTTGTGGAGTGAAAATGGCAGCTATTAGACAGATTGCCACACTGACTGCATTAAATGTGGGTGGTAGTGTCTGAAACCTGCGTTCTTTCTAATGACCAGCAGAGGACAACTCCGCTGGTTTCAAAAATAAATCTAATTGTATTTAAGCTTACGGAAAAAAATCCTACTTCTGACTTAATTTATTTCCTCAGTTAACAGTCTCCTAAGAAGTTTATGGTATTCATCGCTATTTTCTAGTGTTCTTCAATATAGAATAATGTTTATTTAGTAAATTCTGGTCACGTTTAGAGTTAAACCGAGAAAGTAGCAGGGTATGCTCTGGGGTTAGAATATAGGTCAACCCCTAGTATCCTTAAGGCCTTGACTAACTTGTGATTGATAAGTCACTGCCCTGATGTGTCCCGCAGTTCTTATGCAGATCTTTCATTATGAGCATGTTAGCGTGGTGACGTTATCGTTTTCCCTTAAAAACAACACTGTTTGGCGATGAAGATTTTCATATAGCTGCTAGCAAAGCTGTTGACTCACAATCTTGTTTGACAGTTTGAGATTGATAAATCTGAAGAAAGATAATAATGCACAATATAGATTGATTTGAGAGCCCATAAGTCTGTTGTGGTGTAACATTGGCTAAACTGCATCAGTTGTCTGTTGTTTTCTACACACAAAAACTTGTTGCATCAGAATTACTTCATAGATGCTATTATCATGACAGTTTTGGAGCACTTCATTGAAAAAGCGCTTGTTTTTTTTTCACCTTTTCGTGAGTTTTGCATTTCATATCGACAATTCATTAACATACAAGTGAAAAGCTGCATTTAAATGTGTTACTTAATTATTTAGCCATGGGCATAACTCAAGCTTAATGAACTCATGGACAGAAATGTCTGTATCTGAAGAGTTACTAAATTACATAAATTCCTTGCTCTATTTTCATCATAGGAGGAGAGCTTGTGTCCTGAAGCAGTGGTGCTGTATTTGCATGAAAATGTATTTTTTGAATGAGGTACATTGGTAATGCTGCTGTGTTTGCTCGCAACAAGAGCAGTCCAGTTGTCACTTAAACTGTTGTCTGAGCCTTGAAGGTTGCCACTTTAATAGCAGAGCAGAATTCATATAAGAGATGACGCTCCAGATTTTAATGAGACAGCAACTAAGCACAGCTCAGGAATTTGGCTGAGAAGCTCTGAATTTTCTATAGCCACAAACTAATGTTGGCATAAATTCCTGTGTGGGATTGAAAATACGCTGCCTAATCTCACTTGCAAATTCTTCTGAATTCATTCCTTCTGAAAATTATGACAAAAACTCCAAATCATTCATTCTGTGTATATGCATACAGAAAGCCTGCAAGCTTTTATAATATAGAAAGTGTTATACCTCTCTCTAAATGTAGCATGATTGACAGACAGATTTGTACATGTAGTTGAAAGCAAATATAACCCGGAGTGCAATTTTCATCCTACTTGTGTCTAGCTCAGTATTCAGAGAGAGGAGAAGAGTGAGAGGCCCTGTGTTAAGTGTCTTATTAGTGGGAAATGACTGCAGTGTCAGACGAGCCCAAGCTGTCACAGTGCACCCATCATTAGAATAAGCATGAGAAGCTCTTGTCGTGGATGGAATCACATTTTAATCCCCACCACATTATTACTGTGGTGAGGAAGGTCAGCACTCAGGCACATTTAAGCAGGAATAAACCCCCACGAGAGCTTATGATAATGTCTTCCCTCAATGGGAAATATTGGTCATATTTTAGTTTCAAGCTTTTTGTAGAATACGGCACGGCTAATGAAGAGCCTAATGTAATGCAGCTGTGCGGGCCGCCATGGTAACCATGAATAATTCAGCCTACTTGTTCTTTGGTTTCCTGGTCCCAGGAGGGTTCTGCCTATATTGTCCATTATGACAGGCCATTATCCAGCCTTCAGCCTGCTAGCTCTCAGATGGTGCGCAGAGCCCATTTGTTACCCCTCTTGCCCCTGGTAACCTTCAACCAGCTGGAGAGAATGATTGAGACTATACTGTTATATAAACATGAGAGCAAGAGGTGCAAGAGGCAAGAAAACGAAGAGACCCCTCCACACCGGGGAATTCAAGGAGGCCTTTCCATTTCATTACAAGTGCATATTACATCTGCCTCTAAAGCCATCAGTTACTCTGTGAATACAAATTGCACCTACAGACCACTATGATATATTAATGTGCATTGTGCGTGACCTGTTTTGAACCGTGGTGGAAGACATATTCGGATGCTTTTCATTGCTTTACATTAGCAAAAGTAGCTATATCACAGTGTAAAAATACGCAATACATGAAAAAGTAAGACATTCGAAATAAAAAAGTATGTACGTATTGTAAGCAATTTGTACTTGAAGTGAAACTCTCCCCAAATGCAACCAAGGCTTTATTTGCGGTTCAATATGAGGCAAACCTTCATGTAAAAGCACTTTTAAGGTTTACTGTAGTTCCGTTTTTGGGCAAGCTAATTTTCACACAAACAATGTTCTCAATGCTCGTTTTTATGCATAGAGATCCTGGTGATACTACGAGGAAAGTTTCATGTTGTGTCGAGCCTTCCTAGTGTTTTAAAAATAGCGATTTTGATGCTAGCATAAAAGTGCCCCCACACCCCACTGAAAATTAGCTTGCCCAAAAACGAAAATATGGTCAATCTTAAAAGTGCCTCTTTCGTCGTAATTATGCTTTTACACAAAGGTTTGCCTCATATTCAATCGCAAATAAAGCCTTGGTTGCTTTTTGGCGGGAGTTTCACTTTAAGTGTCAGAAATCATTATGATGAAGAAATTTTCCTGTCAGTGTTTACATTATTTTATGTTATTGATTTGTTGAGAGCAACATTTAAGAGGGGAACCCTAACCCTACCCTTATTTTTACACTTCAAATTCTCTTAACAGGTACAGAGTACAACAGCATATGTGAACAAAAGGCTACCACTGTGTAATAACCTTCATTGATACTGTAAATGGCAAATCTACAGTCAATTAAACCTAAGTTGATAGTTATTTCTGCTCAACAAACAATTACTTCATTTATAAACCATTTAGAAGGCAGTTTTCCTTTTCATAAAGTTGCAACCAATGTTCTTGATACTTGTTTGATGATTTATTGGTTAAAAAAATACAGTGTAGTTCATCTATAAACATCACGTGGATGGCTATATAAAATTAAAAAGCATTTAATTGTTTGTTGAAAGTAAAACGTATTATAAAGTATTAACTAAAGATTAATTAACTGAGAATGGCAAAAGATTTTTTGCATTTCATCCATTTATCAAGAAAATAATTAAAGGGTAGTCAGTAATGAAAATATTCCTTCATCATTGCCTTGAAGTGCAACAATTCCCAATGAAATGTAATGGTATAAATATGTAGAAAGTAACACAATACAGTAAGTGCAGAATACGCAATGCAAGTACTTCAAAATTCTGTTTGGTACTTAATTATATTTCTCTGCTGGTTTTAAGCTGTATTCTTGTTGTAGCCTCACTGACATCGCATTCGAGAGTCTAAAAGGGAATTAGTTGTGTGATTGTAGTTGGTGTGGAATGCAGTCAGTATTGGACCCGGCCAGTTGAGGAGGTGTGATGCATTTGATCTAGTCATTAAGACGGAGCAGGGTGCTCTGCGCCCTGGTACCTCAGCCATTTCAAATCAATGCCTGTGGCGGGTCTTAAATCAATGAGCGTGTTGCATCTCAGAGTCTCATCAGTGGGCAGTCCCCAGAGAGCCTGGAGAGCGAGGAGGAAAGGGAGGGAGATAGACTTTGGGAAAGAGGAGGGAGGGGGTACACTCTTAGCTACTGACCTCCGTAATTACCCTGTGCTACTGCCTGAATCCAAATGTGATCCGATTGAGATAATTGCCTATTGGAAACACCATTGAACCTTACTCAAGTCACAGCACGCAGTGATCTCTGCCTGGACAATCCTGAACCTGTGTCATGCTGCGACTGTGCTGCTGCTGTGCTAAGGCCAGATATTTAGCAGAGGAGTGAATTGAGACTGATGTTTGTGTTCTTGTGATTCCAGCCCAGCCATTGTCCCAAGGGCATGACAGTGTAATCAGGGCCATGATAGCATCTCTTGGGGGGAGGAGGAGGAAGCAGGGCCTGTGGGCTGATCCAGAGGGCAGATATATTTATCTAGGTAATGAGAGCCCAAACACTGTGGCTCTGCGGGGAGGGCCGGGGACATGGCCTAGTGCGCTGAGAGACCCGCCAATGCCATGGCGGCGCGGTCCCCGTGCTGCTCATTAAACTTCCATCAGCGTGTGGTCACCATGTTCCTGCCAGGCCTCCAAAGTGCCCGTTATTAATTCATGAAAGCACACCGCACATGTGATTGAGTCTGGCGAGCAGTGAAGCATTGAGGCACGAGAGATGGGGGAAATATTGTCTGTGTCTGAACACCCAACCCCTCCACCAAAACCCCTCCCACGCTTTCCCTCTGGCAGTGTGCCCTTGAAAAAAGAAAGAAAAAAAAAAAAGAAAAAAAAAAAACGGAGACAGAGAAACAGATACACTATGTTGTGAAACATTAATAGCCACTGCTGCAGTTTGCCTACAGCTGGAAAGAGAGCAATGCAGGTCATGTGAGAGTGTGTGTGGGGGTGTGTGTGTCTGAGAGCACATTTATGAATGTATATGCTCCAGGATGTGCATGCATGTTTTGAGCCCATTTGCTTTAGTGTTTTATAAATGTGGAGGAGGTGGTGGTGTATTGTCAAGACATTCTGTGTGAATATATTACCAACAAACGCGGTGTTGTTTTGGGACGGGACGCTTGCATATATGGTGAGCCAGCCGCTTTTATCTTCGCTCCACAGACGCACTCTCTAAAGCTTGTGTTGGGAGGGCCGCTTTTGAAAAGGAGACAGTAAATTGGCCTGGATATGGATTGTTGCAATTGAATTTAAAACATTAGCTCCAGGATAATAAGGGTTGCTATAGAGAAAATCTAGGAAATGCATTTGGTCGTTAGAGCATGGAGGGATGGGACTAATGGTGTACGGGGGCGGGCCGGGGGTGGAGGCAAAAAAAACGATGAAAACCATTTTTAGGATGAATGGGTTATTTGAGGGGGAGGGCGAGGAAAGAGAAGGAGAGGGAAAGAGAGGAAGTGAAATAGAAAAGGGGAGACGAGGGAGACGGCAAGAGAGAGGGGTGCTACATGATTTCAAATTAACCATTATTGTAGGCTGTGACATGTATTATGTCTCCTGAGGCTCCGAATCTTGAGCTCATTTTCACGGCGAAGAGGGGAATAAGAGTCCAATGTCACAGTTTGAACGTGTACAGCTGGCTTGAGCTCCTCATCTTACGGCCAATTATAACTCCTCTTCTTCCAAATCCTTACCCCAGCTCTCCAAGGCAAATCTCACCATGCATAGCTTATTGTTAGCCTCACTCGATGTCCAATTAACAGAATGTTCCTCTCACTTCCTCCCCCTCCCCCTGCAGTGGAAAATAAGACACTGACCAGTAAAACTGTGTTAAGCTGCAACGCTCTTTATAAGCGTAATGATAAGATGATAGCAGTGGGAATATTTAGTTGTTATTATATCCGTGCAAGGAAAAGCATAAAATTATAATGGTGCAATCATTTCCTGATATAGATATTTTGTTCTATCTAAGTGGGAAGTTATTAACATCAGCTCTGCTCTGTTTGAAACATAATTCAAATAACAGATCAGGGACTATACCTGAGTGAACAAAAATACTATCTTAATTACTTTTGTATGACTTCTCTTAGATCAACAGTCCATATCTGCTTTTCTGACTGTAATTGAGCTGTTCTCTGTGGTACGAGCCTCAAGTTATGTATCTACCCAAGCTCATCTCATAATCGGTGTGGGGAAGGACCAAAGATTAGACAGAAAATGAAATTGACCTTGTCCTAGCCTGTGAGGAAGACAAAAAAAATACCTCAGCGTCAGCTTACTTTACCTGGGTAGTCATGCAGAAAAGACAAAATGGCAACTATGGAGAGAGAGATAGATCAGGGGAATGTTTTACTATATTGTATAAGCTTGTGTTTACCACCTTGAAATGTGAAAGGCAGTAGTAATAATGTGCTGCTGTCCACCCCAGGAGGATCTCTGTCAGATTTCATTAGTGTGTAATTAATAAGAAGGGCTGAGAAAAGCTCCCTTCGTATTAATAGCTGCATTAAATTGCACTGTTTATGATATCATTAGGCCAGTATGTGGTGTCATTATCAGATAGGCGGAAAATGTAACGCTACAATAATACAGAGAGGTTTAAGTCCTGTGTGAAACAAGCCATAATTGTAACATGAATTTCATTAAAGACATGATCAGCTATAATTAGCTGTTTTGTCTGTGATATTAATTAAATGGATGTTGATTCCTGGCTTACGCAAGTGCACCAGCACCTTAGGCCTTGGCCCCTTGCCGGTCCACTCTGGTTTGCCACTTACAGATATAAGATATGGATAGCACTGAATCCAAATCAGTGTGAGAACAGTGATTAGTCGTCCATATCTCTTATTTATGGCTTACATGACCTACAATTGTCAGAGTAGATACTTAGAGGAGCAAGGGTCACAACGGTGAATTGCTAACCGGGATTTCCGATAGTGATCATAAATTTTAGTAACAGTCATCTCAGTATTGTAGGGTTATTGCCCCGTGTCCTCATAGAGCCATGACAACAGCAGGCAACCTACAAATGTGTTTTTTATTTTACCTTGCAGTGTAGTTGACAATCATGAGATACAGAAGATATTACTTACTGACTATGTTATATTCTTTCTGAACGTATAATGACATATTGATCTTCCCTAAATATCCAAGAGTTGGTAAATCAATATCAGCATTTCCCAAGGCAAAACAAATAAATGTTGGACTTTCAGTTAAGGTGAGCATTAAACCCCTCTTCCAAGAATGACCACTTACAGATGGAAATTTCATGTTACTGTGCCAAGCATTTTTCACTCTGATTAACTGGGAAACGTATACGTTAACGCCCTCTCCACATTTATTGACCACTACTCTTTTGGGTACTTGGCCAAATGTGACAAGCAGGCAGGGCGTCAGAATGTTGCTGTAATATCTACATTAGATTACTCTGCTGTACAGAATGAGGATAGTTTTGGAACTTCTTAGCAAACTTGTCCTTTATTTTGATCTCAGCAACACACTTGTGAAGTTTCGTGACTGCATCTAGAACGGTTAAGACGTCATTGTGGTGTCATAACACCATTAAGGTTTATCTGGAAGGTGACTACTATTACTATCGCATTGCACTATGTACCTTTGGAAAATAAATTCAAACTCAGAAATATTGACAAGGTAATAATACCATTACCATCACATTGGGTACAATTACACATTTTTCCAGGTTTCTAACATTGTTGGTAATATTTGGGATAATGCTAATGCACAACTCAACATTATTTGTGATAAAGGTGTCGTTGTTTTTAGACATTTTAATGCAGAAATGTTACATATTGAATCTTGAGGACCCAGAGCCCTGACTGCTGAGTCAAACAACAGGGGTTAACTACTTTTAACCCAGCTAATTAAAGCGCAGCAGACACAGCACTTACCATCAGGAGACTGTAAACGTCTCTATCAGGATCAGTCTGACTCTGCCTCTATTACTGCTGAACTGACTGGCATTTGCATACTTCCCAAACATGTGCACAAATATAAATCGATACATAAATTCACAGCAGACTCCCACGTGACCTCCTCTGATATCCACCAGAGAGTGATTTCTTGTGTCACCTTCAGAGTGAAAGGCGTTCAGTATTAGCTCACATTTACTGCAGCTTGGAGAGAAGCGTGCTCTCTGCCAGCAGAGCAGAGATTTACCACAGCCAAATGTGTGCCACCTGTCTGCCCTGTCTGTCTGCCACCAGGGCTGCTGCCCAAGAGGAACCATTAGCAGACCTCTCTGCCTCTGTCTCAGCTCACACTGGGCAGGACAGATGACGAGTGCTGGTTTAGGTAATATTACATATCATCGTACTTTTCCTTTTAGGTTACAACTCATTATGAAGTAGGAACTTCATTTATATATTGCAATGCTGCTCAGACATTTAAATGATCTAAGATAATGAACTGCCAGAGAATCATTATGTTGTCATTTTGGCTTCCACATTGCTGCTCTAAACAGTCTGCTAAGTCTCTGGGATGCAGAACTTCCTAGCAGAGGGACATCTGTGTTATATGTGTCAGAAACGTGTTAGTAATGTAGCTGCATAGTCGCGAGGGGCGCTGTGGAGGAACAAGTCCCACTGGGAGACAGATGGCAGTGGCCACAGAAGTACGAGGTGTGTGCTGGCTCTGCACATTCACTGTAGGGCCTGATCTCAACACCTTATCCCTTTCGATTAATCAAGCCTGCCTTGGTTATTTAAGGCCCCCGATTAATCATACGGGATAACTGAGGTGATAGATTAGGGTTAAAGGAAAGTTTGAGCATTTGAAAATAAAAGAGTTTATTCAGGGTTAGTCTGGCACTGCAGCCAACAATCATCTGACCAAGAGGCTGCAATCAGACTTTCATGACCTTTTTATGCAATTAATTTATTCACCACTGGGACAAATTCCTCCTTGTCATTAGTAATGTGATATTTTGACTTAATATCTCTTAGTGCTGTGTGTCCATAAACAGACAGATCAAAGTTACAAACCACAGAATGCACTTAAATTACCTCCTCTTCTTGGTAAGATGGGAATGTTCCCGTAGGTGGTGTTAAAATGAGGAGTGTCCTTTCACAATTCATCATCAAGAAATGACGCTAAACCTTCTTTTAATGATTTTTTTGATTAGAGGTGGCGTGAGTGTTAATTCATTCCGATGGGAAAGTGAGGCAGTGAGAGCCTGAGAGCAGAGCTCTTCAGGCCTCTTCACTGGTAATTTAACTGCTGTATGTGAGAGGATATGCATACATCAACACTCAACACCTCAACACTTGCAATTGGCGGGGACTAAGGGAATGTGTGAGTGTGTGTGTGTGTGTGTCTTTCTGCAGCTCAGCAGAACACTGGCATTGAATCCGCACATGGAGCCGTCAGAATAACATTCGAGTCCCTCGCTATGTGAATGTTAGCTGACTTTAAGTGTCAAGAAATCAAGGTTGCAGTTACTTGTGTTTATGAAAAACGCGTTTCATGCCTTATTGTGCACCAATAAGAAGCTCCTTTAAAGCAGCAGGTCTATCAGTGTAATCACAGCACTGGGTTGTAGTGAATAGAGTGTGTCTTGTTCATGAGCAGGCATTCCCTCTGCACTGCAATAACAAGTGCTTGGTTTGCTAATGAGCGTCTAAAGTGAGACAGTCTGGTGTGCTGTTAAATGGCAGAGAGAGCTGTGAGGATCTTATTCTAACACTTAAAGCTGACTTGATCTTCTGTCTTTACTCCTGCCAGCTGCTCTTTGCTCTGACAGACACGAGCACATTTCTTGGAAAGAAGATTCTGGTTGAGCCATTTACCTGCCAATCAAAACTGAAGGGGTCAAACCCCCCTCCCACCACCGCCCTCCCTGAGGGGATAGCATGCGCTCACAGCCTCAGCTCGTCATGCACTGTGGGTTTCCACATGAACCCTGCCGCCTGTGTGTTGATGTAGGATCATTTGAGCATGTCAGCGCACGGCCAGTCCGCCACGTCTATAAGGGGCAGCAGTTAAGTTTACACTAATTAATGGGGCTGAACTTTTCAAGGCAATGCATAGCTTTCAAGCAGTAGGACACAATTCTATATTTAAATTGTAGATGCAGCAGGGTTATTTACAGCTGGGAACATTATCCAACACATTCTCATTTTGCTGAATCCAAATGAAAACTGCCACCTGAGTGCACAGATTGGGACACTTGGGGGACGCTGTTTTCTTTCCTTTATACACATATATTATTACTTAAGTAAAAATACAGTCATATCAGCTGAATATACTTTAAAATGTGCAGAACAGTTCCTTTCAGTCTTGTACTATTTTGGATATTATCATTGTTAATGTGCCAGCTTACAATGTTGATTTAAATCGTATAACTGGTTGAGGTGGAATTGAACAGCTTTATATACTTATGGGTAGTTAAATATATTACTGCACATTATAGTTTTTACGAGCTCATTAATCATATGTTTTGGCTTTTTTTTAACTGTAAACAGTAATAGTAGAGCCCGACTGATACATTTGCCAGCTGGTGTCATAGTATTAGGTTATCACAGATTTATTGGCATTGGCACATACTGTATGTTGGCTGATAGGAAGCAAGAAAGTACAGAAGAGAAATGTATGTTTGTGATAAATCAGAATTACTGTTTATATTATTTAAAGGTGCGCTAAGTAGTTTTTGAGGGCAAATGTTTACGCTATGCTGTGTCCAGTATCCAGTGTGCAAACACACACACATCAGAGATCCAAATGTCAGCAGGAAAGCAGATTGCCTTCATGTCTTTCAGCCTACATTGAATGTGTTCCCTCACTGTCTCATAAACTTTGCGTCTTCAAATGCTTTATAAGGTTGCTGGTGTTGAAATTGGCAACGCTTGAGCCACCCCTCAAAATGACATCCTCTCATTTTGAAGATGTCGCCGTTTTACTGGTGGGGATATCCAAAGTGAAATCTTGCCAAATAGCTGAGATGTTGCCAGCTAGACATTCTAGTTTAGTGGTAGTTTCTGGACGAAAGTGAAACACGTCCAGTTGCCTACAATACAGCACTAAGAATTACCATGACCTGAATGACTGAGAACCTTCATCAACATACTTTGAGGACAGTTTGTTAAAAGAGTTTATTCATTCATGAAGTCAAGTCAGTAAAGCTTTCTTTCCTTATTAAAATTCCTCCTAGAAATTACATAGTGCACCTTTACAGTACTTGAGTAAATGTACTTAGTTATGTATTTCCATACTGTATTTATATATACATATATGTATGAAATGCAGGACAAACATATGCAAGGGTACTCTGACATTTCACAATAGCAGTCTAATCTGGGCTAATGCTCTTAAACAATGTAGCACCTGATTGTTGGCTTATCCTGGGGCCTGTGCATACTGAGGCCTGTCGCCCAGCCGGTGCCCTCCGCTCTCCCGGGGTTTAAGTGAAGCACTGATGCTGGGAAGGGAAAGGGGAATCGCCTGCTGTGATGGGGGGAGTGCACAGCAATGTAGGGGTGGTGAAATTCGTGCTCTCATAAGACTCTCTCCCTCTCCCCTTCTCAGCAGGGCCCTGTTGCCACCTCCCCCTCAGCCTGTCTCCCCCGCTGCTCCTCCCACATGACAGAGGAGCCGGCGAAGCAGCTGGGGTTAGGGATACTTGTCAGCAGGGCGATCGTGTGTCCTCTAAGCCTGTCCCCTGTCTGTCCCAGAGCCACGCCGACTGACAGCCAGCATCAGCTGATTATCGCCACTGTGGCAGTAAAAGAAACCCACTTTGGCAGTGACAGGCTTATGACCTGCAAGACGTGCTCATATTGAGTAACCAGCACTTCATCTGGAGGCTCAGGCTGTGTTACCCTAGCCTTGAGAACACACTACTGGGCAGATAGTCTGACACATTAGCAATCTGTTTAAGGTTAAAGGATCAAATCATAGCCACGGTCATAAATTGCATCTGTTACCCGTACAAGATGTTTATGTGTTTGTACGCTGTAATTGAACTTTATTGCTTTTTGGATACACAGAGCAGAGAGATTGCACAGGGCTAAATGTGACTCTAATCATATCTATAAAAACATGCCATATAGATCATTAACCAAAGGGTTGACTCATCATTAAACCGCTGCTTTGCTATGTTTGAATAACTTATATTGCTGACCGAAGGCAAGTGTGGAAACGACAGTACATGAGCAAGGCACTCAGAAAAGTTATTTTAATCCCTCCTGACCAGTCGTGCTTGGTGTTTGTGTATTTTGAGAATCTCTGAGAGGTTAACACCCCCTGTGCTCAGAGGCTCAGACAGACTACTGGTGTCTGGTATCAAGCTGAATTAAAGCTATGTCAACACATTCAGTCAGCCAGGCTTACATTACAGAGGCCCCCCATTCGTCTCTTATCTGAGCCACAGACATAAAGTCAGCTACATTGCGCGCACACACACACACACACACACAAGCACACACAAGATATTCTGCTGTTTCCCCGTGTTTATTCTCGAAATATGTTGCGTTGAAATTTAAATGAGTTTCGAAATCTTTCTATTGTTTGCCGTGAGGACGTGTTTGCCTTGTTTACAATGCACAAAGATTAGAAAGCAGTGAAAGATATTATTTATGGATGGAATTAAATTAAAAGTCTCATACTTGTTCCCAAAAGCATCAGCACGGAATTAAATTATTAACAAATAAGGTTTGTGTTGGCTGAAGTATTGTACTGGAGTGGCAGACATTGTAACTTTTCATTTCTGACTGAGTGTGTTATTGTGTCACCAGCCTCTGGGCCCTCGTGCTGCACACTAACAGTAACTGACTAGCTCTGGCTTATGCGGTTATGTAAAGAAGCCAGGGTCCAATGGGAGAGGCGGACTGCTGCCTGCCCGCCTGGTTAAGTCAGCGTGAATGAGGCGACGTTGATGTTGTCCTCAGACTCCTGTTGTTCTGTTGATTGCCTGTGTGTGTGGCTTGTTAGGCTGCTGAAAGCATTGTGTTTAGCCCCAGAGATGGTGGCTTGAAGGTGACATCTGTCTGGGAGGTGGAGGGGGAGAGGAGAAGGAGAGTGCTGCGCCATGCTGCTATAAATACGCAGCGGCCGTGACAGCTCACAGAGGAAGCAGCTGAGAAGAGGAGCTTTGCTATGCTGCATACCTCCTAGTGACCCTGTCACTTCCACAGAGGTCTTAATTATTCTGCACTGGCAGCTCCCCTCTGCTCACTGCTGAAGCTGTGACACACAGGGGCTTGTCAGAGGAAAGGGCCACACTGTTCCCTCCAACATACTGCACTCACAGAACATGTAAACAGCAGTTTGGGTTCAGTGTATAAACACAGAAGGCCCTATACAAATCTGTCATTTAGGTTTTAAATTAGTATCCCCTTGCGTACCTCAGCGCACTTCTCCTGCAGCCTGATGCCATTTATCCTGCCATTATTGTGTATGTACTCCTGAGCCTGCATGCTGATGCACATAATTTGTCATCTTTTGACTCACAATTACTTCAGTGGCTCGGTAACTTCAGTTGCTCTTTGTTATTGCGATTCATATTCATATTCTTTGTTCCCTCACTGCTTATTTGTATACACCCATTACTTAAGATTACACCATTTATTCAGACAAGCTCTTTCTTTTACTGTGTTTTGTTGCTAGAAATGTCATAGCAGAAATTATTCAGTTATATGTGCAGTTTCTAATCTTATACTCAGGGTTGCAGTCCATAAAACAAGTCATATTTTAGCATAGTGTGAATGACCTCTGTTACCCTGTGAATGACGCTAGCGGCTTTAACGGCCAGTGCTGGTATGGAGGCACATCTTTATCACCTTTGCAGGCTTAATGGCAACTTATAAATGGGTCTAGTGTTTCCACACTCAGGTTTCAGTGTGGTCAAGGTCACAAACTAGTTCTTGTTACACACGCACAGACAAAACACTGACACACACGTAAGTTATATAGTTTACGCATACACATTTCAAATACTTGTATTTTTGTGTTTTCATTAAAAGAGAACAATAATGTCCAGGATTTTAGGTTTTATTCATCTTAAATCTCATTTAAAGCACCTCATAGCGACACTCTTCTCATCCTTGTACATCACAGGCTACCAGACAGCCATTTTGCCGCATTTTCAATTTTGCTCCACATCCCTGGCAAGATAAGTGCCCGCTACTCACCCTGAAATAATTCCTCATGTTGTTCCTGCAGAGCCATAACCAGCACTCTGCCCTGACAATGACTGATACTGTTGTGTTGCCTTTATCTGGGCCCAGTTGTGCGCTTATGCATGAGTGTGTGTGTGCGACACTAACTGGCACCAGTGGATAGATTACCTAATACAGTCCAAGCACGTTATTAGACCCCAGGGCGCTGGCTAAGTCACTCTGAGTTCTGTTTCTGGCCTTTTAATTATTCATCAAGGTATTGCCTGGGATGTAACCTCAATTACTGTGGGCTGCGGGGCCAGGTCACGTGTTGTTAACACTGCGCTGTGATCAGAGCCACCACAGGGAAGGCTGCCAACGGGAAGAAGTGCTCTGTGGCTTGGCACTCCACCCACCACCACCGATTGGCTCACATTTAGCAGGATGCTGGCTGCACTGAGGGCAGGGAGGGGAGGGCCATTCCTCAGATTCCCTGTAGCCACAATGGGGACGGGAGGATGGTGTAAATACTGTAAATCAAAGCTTGATTGGTGTGATCAGCGTGGTGTGAGCAGCCGTATGAGGCTGAAGGAGGGAGGAGGGAGAGGAACAGCTGAAGGTTTTAATGAGCCAAGAGGAGGGTGAGATGTGAGCTCGCTCTCTCCTGGGCCCACCTGTAGTGGGCAGACAGGCTGTGCACCTGCAATCCTGGAGCCCTCAGTGCACAGAGCAGAGGGGGAGAGATAGAAACTGGCGACCCCGCCACACTTGACAGAAGGACACAGGGATGAGAGGTTGGTCTGATACGAGCAGATGAAAGGTGCCAAAAGTAAGGACATGGTCTATCACATGCTCATGTGGAAATTTGGGTATTATCTCACCTTTCAGTCTTCATATTTAAAAAGAGAAACAGGAGAATAAGCTCAATTTACCGGTTCTGCCTCTCAATTTGCACCCTTAATAGGGCATCTGCATTTCCATTTTTTTCATCCATGAAGCCGAAAGAGACGGAGCTGAATTTCCGCACTTCTATCAGATTCGGTGAGAGTGATCAGACATCCCATTTCTCAGCTGATTTGTGGCGATCATGTGTGGTTGTCCCCTGTGCCTGCGTCGCTCTGACAACCATGCCATGCATATCCAGGTAGTGATAATGAGAGCTGCTGTCAATGCAATCTATGACTAACAGCAGTTTCACGCTGTGTTAAATCGGGGCTGCTGCCTTGTTAGAGGCTGCTCCCTCAGGCCACACCTACCTTTACCATCTGATAACGAGGCCTCCAAATCCCAGGAATCAGAATGTAAAAAGTTGGTGATCATAAGGTGACAAATGCACAGATATTTTTACTGATAGTGTCATCCACACACGCCCTCACAATAGCACAAATAATCCACTGCCCCTTGATGTTTCACTGCAGTGATCCAGCATGACACCTGCCAAGGCTGCAGCTGTGAACCCTGTGAACTGGTTAAACAAACAGTGTAGTGTTGCAGCGGTATAAGATTTTCACGGTGTGAAAATCGCCTCCGAAAATCTCACGGTTGCACTGTATCACAGTATTACACAATAATTATTATTATTTATCAGTTACAACGACCCTCACAGAATGAAAACAGAAGGACTCTGAGTTGAAAAAAAGGCTTTATTGTTATTTCAAAGAATATTATGTCCTGACAGAAATATTACATCTAAGTAAATGTACACTGTATGATAACTGCAACTTTCATTACACCTTAAACCTTTAAAATGGTAGATTGCTGCTTTCTTTGTAAGTGCGTTATCAGGAAGGGATTGCATTCATTAAGTTTTCTTAGATGCTGATTATCGATTAATTGCGTTCTCCGTTTAATCATTAATAGTTTAGCCTAAAAGATGTGATGAATTGCTAATCACAATTTTCTGAAGCCCCTGTCATCCATCCATATCAAAATCCCCAAAATATTCAGTTTACTATCACTAGTAAAGATACAAAACTTCAAAATTCAGAACATTAAACTTTGGAATGTGACCCAATACTTAATGATTAACAGATTTTCAAAATAGCTTTTCTGTTTATCAGCTAATCGATGAATTGACTAATCGCTCTCGCTGCAGATGAAAATAATTAATAGGTGCAGCCCTACACATCCTGTCAACACATCTGGAAACAAACTGTTTAGTCTGAGCTGAATCTCCTCTGCTGTGGGCGACTGTATTGCATTACACCCAGAGGACACGAGCAGATGTCCCTGAGAAGTGCTACTAGAGCTCCAGGCAGTCTGTCCTCAGGAGGGGGCCAGCAGACAGGAAGCAGCTCCAGATGGGACATCCTGTGTCATAAATATTGTGTGAATTGTACTGCCTATAATCGCACATGCCTACTTCTGCTACGCTTCCCAGTAACCTTGACTGCGGATTTACAGTTACAGACATACATTGTGGTGAATGATTTAGAGGCAGCGAGAGCACTGAGCGAAACACGTAGACAATGCTGAGAGAATTATTTTTAATTCCTTTTTTTTCCTACATAGCCATATAGGAGTAGAATTATTTTTCTCATTATGTTACGGAGTGATGGGAATAACTACATGAAACAAAAATGCACATGTTAATATGCTCCCCGACAGCTTCTCTCCTTTATTAGTTTTTATCTGGAGGTTTAATTATGTCTTCTCTCTAAAGGCCCTGTTTTGATAATGTAGTAGGTGCTAATTAACCAGCTTGCCCTCCCACTTGTAGCTAAGGTCACGATATTGCTTTGTTCACGTTCATCCAGCAGCTAAGCCGTAGCTCTCCGCTTTCCATTATGCTTAAAACCAGAGAACACTGAAGTAAACCTACAATATGAATTCTGTGGCAAGAAATGCAAACGCTGTGTGAGCTGCGTGAGCTGAGTGGATTATCTATAGCTGCAGTCCTGCTGCTTCTCTGGGATAGTGCCTTTTATTATGGAGTGTTTTATTGCTGCCAGGAGTAAAGCTGACAAGGAAGAGGCAGCTATAAAATGAAGCCTTCCATTCTTGGTCGTCTGCCACCTCCTGTGAAAGCTCTGCAGTCTGTATGAATGCATGTTCATCTGTACTGTATGTGCACGCAGGGGATTGATATGCATTGTGAGCTTGTTTGTTTGTTCAGTTGGTCTAAGACTAGGAGCTGAGTTTCCAGAATATATGAGGCATCAGTGATTACTCATGTGTCACTGTAATCTATGAGGCTGTGATACCTAATCTGTCCTGCGCTCCAACCTCAGAGAGCGTACAGGAGTTTATGTGTAGCGCAGCACCAGGAGGAAGTTTGAGAAATGATTCATTGTAATGTGCTGCCGCATCTGTTTTTGGAGCTGACAGAGTTTTGGGCCAAAATCAAGCGTCGCAAATATTTTTCCAGGACTCACAATGAGCTAATGGCCCCATCCATAAAACAACATTTGAGCAGTGCTGTGTATCAATGAAGTGTGTTTGCCTTTCACCTCATATCTCAATTAGTCCAAAACGTCAGGATCGGTAGATACAGATTCCCGCGTGGACAGAGGGACACGCCCAGGAACAATTTTTCCATGCTCTGTGTATGTGTGTGACAGCGTGCAGATCACCATGCTCACATGCTTTGCAGTGGGGAGCAGCATGGATCAGTGGAAGCACAGCGCTGACAGGTTGACCCATACCAAAGCCCCCTGTCATTACAGGGATCAAACTGTTCAAGGCCACAGACTTTCACTTTTACTCCTCCCACTGAAAAAATGCTGCGCCTGCCCTCCTCACATGCAAGTACAGTCACACGATCAGACACTTCCAAGGACCATATCCGCTTAATTTCAGCTTTTTGACATTATTGTAGATGATCCCCAGCTGTACAAAACTGCACATATATAAGTGTACAAGATTCCCATTCTTGTAGATCTCAGCCTGACTGCCATACATATGGAAAAAACACTGTGCGAGGCTTGAAAGTTTGCCTGCATCTATAATTTTACTCTTGTGAAAGCGATCCAGAGGCTTATTTTTGATGAAATAACTGTATTACTCTGCGACAACCCACTGGAGGGTTTGCATATAGATATTAAATCTCTTATGCTTTTTTGCTTCTCAGAAACGAATACATTTTCATTGGTGGCATCAACTTTTGCTAAAACGTCTCTGACTTGCTCTCATTGGGTGTTTCAGGATAAGTTAAGACAGAGGTGGGAAGACTTAATATGAGTTTCTAATCCTGTTTCATATGAATTACATATACTGCTGCTTTATTTGCCGAATATGTTTGGAGAGAAATATAATTGCTGGCTGGGTTACGTGCACTGACAGTTTTTCCAGTAAAAGAGGCTTCATGTTGGTATCGCACAGAAGGCGTAGAGGGGCAGGCGGTTGACAGGACAGGGGTTCACATCCTGTTCTGTCCCGCGTGCAATAACACTTTGCTTAAGGATAGTGAAAGATTGTGGTTCCGCTCAATTTCTGTAAAATTAGATATGCCAAGTCTCGCATGTCAGCGGTGACTTTTTTTTCCAATATGTATCCACAGACCACATGCCTTTCCTAATTTAAACAAAGTTCTTGAGAGTAGTCGTTTAACATCACCACAAAAAGCTGAGATTTTGTGTGATGATGTGCACCAGTTGTGCAGTTATGAAGTCATAAACAAAAATACTGGGCAAAGTGAAATTTTAACCAGATGTTGGAACTATATAAAAAACTAAAAGGCTTTTTAAAAGCCAAAAAACTGAAATTGTCAACCCCACTATTGAGGAACAGTCAGGATTCAACCTCTTGGGACCCTAAACGTCTGTAAAGATAAAGCTAGCTAGCTGCATGGCTAACTGAGGTAATGGCAGCCACAGTTACCAGCAGCTTGCAGTTACTTTGGCAAGAAGGAAAGTTACCTGTTCATCAGGAAACTCTGTATATCAGAGAGTTGAGGCAAAGCGGCCAGAGGACATCGGAGGGAAAACCAGAAAACATTTTCTTAATAAGATATGATCCTGTTTGTGGTGAGTGACAGAGTGTGATAAAGCGCCACACGTTTCTTGCATAACGTCTTCTCCTAGTTTCAGAGTGCAAGAAAAGGAATTCTGTGCAGGGGGTAGGAGTGACGGAGACAGTCCTCTTCTTTATTACAAGTCACTGTTCCATCAAAATGATTTTGAAATGGTTTTAATGTTGCTGTAATTACATCCTCCAAAAACAGACGACCCTGTCAGATGTTTGGCAGTTTTTTTTTAGCGATATATCTGTTGCAATAATAGAGTAAGTTATATCTGTACGTACGTGTTTTTGTGTTTATGTTTTAACACAGTGGAGGGAAAAGGAAGGTGTCTGTTGCGGGAAAGCGTGTTTTCTCTCCTCTCTCCTTCTCTGATTACTGCTGTTTTGGCAGCTGACGCCCAGTAATGGAGACCTGGCTGTCAGGGAAATTTGTAGCTGTCTGCCGTAGAGCAGCTCTTCATTCCAATCAGCAGCTGTCAACCCAGCCTAGGCCGTTATTAATGACGGCCACTAACTGCCTCACAAATTCTCGGCACTATTTGAGAGCCAGCGTGAAATAAGGTTACACTCTCCTAGTGTGCTGCTGTGGGTTAATAGAGAGGTCTCAAATATCAAACAACTCTAGAAAGTGCTTCTGATCCTTCTCTCATTTTCAGGAGCTCACGTATCTCAAACAAGTTTTGTGATTGTTGATAGCGGACAATAATATACCGGCAAATAAAATTTCTGTCCTTGAGAATAGTTCAGCTGTTGTAACAGCTTGCTCTTCAAGTCATTGTTATCATGCTGACGCATGTGTCGTCACGTCAGTGTGCTGAAGTAGTCACCCTGCCTGATTGACTGAGATAACTGCATCATAAAAACTTCTTTATATCCTTGTATGGTTGAGGTTGCACTAATAGAATTGTGTGTGAGGCCATAAATGCGACCGTGACAGAAAAAGCATGTGTTTGTCAGCTGTTAAACATGGGGCACGGGCATTCAGAACGGCACACTGGGGAACAGCTGCCATATAAATCACTCACCTTTGAAATGCTGTGATGAGCTCGCCGCCCTCACCGTCACTCCACGGGTGAACAGAGGAGCGATTCAGGGAGGGGAGCGGCTGACACCAGGGACATGACACAACCTCCCATCTGCCTGGCGGGCGAGACGGCAGAGAACACCAGCAGATACCTCTCACCAGGTTCCTCAGCTGCTTCAGCTTGCTGCACCTCTGTTTCCTCTTGCGCTCAAGGCAAAACGGTGCAATGCGTCACCGCCCAGAGAGGCACAAAGAATTTTACCACAAGCTACTTCTCCAGTGGTTGCATTGACTCGCACGGTTTCCTTCTTATCTTTCATCTCTCAGATTACTTATCTACCCTTTTAGGTTGATGAGTTACACCACAAAGAAGACTGATGCTCTTGGCTATTATGTGCCTTGTAAAAGAGAGAAGATTCCTGTCCTGTGACAGGTAGCAATTAAGTTTTAAAGAGGTGTAACAAGGTGCTGGATTATCCTTGTCAGAGGTCATATCAAAGAACAACATGTCTGCTATTTGTGGGTTGCTATAGAAAGATAAAGCAGATGGAGTAGAGATTGTTGGGGATTTTTTTGGTCTGACCTTTGGTTCACAGGTAATCCTTATCTCAGGAATCTTTAGCCTCGAAGGTGCGGCTGTTTCCTGCCCTCATTCACAGGTCAATCTTTTCATCCCGCCCCAGTCTGCAAAGGAATGCTCACACCTGTAGCGCTTCAGCCAAATGTGAAGACTGTTGTGAGAATTCAGTGGGGCAAACCTTCTGCTTGCACATGCTGATCAGTCCTCAGATAACAAGCTGTTGTTTTGGCAACAGCCAGACTATCTGAGAAATGATAGAGCGAACGAAGGAATGATGATTATAATAATAATAATATTCACAGTCAGTTATATGAGGCACTGGCGCCCCAGAGTCCTGCGGCTGTTTGTGGTTCATTAAGACCTGGTCTCCCCCCGCTTTAGTGTTGAGCCACATTCCACAGCGTGTTAAGTTGTTTGTTAGTGGCTGTGTAGGTGCAGTGGAGGGTGGAGAAAGGGATACGTGTGTGAGTCAACAGCTCCACTCATCTGGGATTGAGGAAAGAGGTGTATGACACACAGCTAACCGCTCAACCACCTGTCAATCCACACACGGTTACCACCCTACCCTGTAGGCACATCACTGGGAAACCGCTGACAATTACAGGATGCCCTCGATACTATTCTCTGGAAGGAGGAGCGAACATTTCTTCAGGTATTCCATAGTATTTGACCCGCAGTCAGGTTAAGTGCTGTTGCGTCAGGCTGATGCACCTCAGTTGAATCATTTTCCTTGGCTGTGACGTGAAGTGGCTGGCAGAACAACTCAAATTTAGATATGGTAGATGTACTTCCAGAGAAAACTGCCATGACTTGACCACTCATGTTTGCTTTAGACAACCCAGACATAACAATCAAACAAAACAATACAGAAGAAAAGGCACACCCATCCGACTACTACAGGAAAGCATGTGACGTTTCACATATCACCTGAGCTGGTGCATAGTTGTGATTCATTTTCAATCACTCTGACAAATTGATGATGTGTGACAATGGGATTTTTTGTTTGGTTGCTTCTTCCCTCCTGTTTGCGGTTTAATCCCAGTCAGACCTGTAACATGATCTCATGCCTGAGGAGATGAAGGGAGAGAGTAATGTGACGGGGGGGTCATAGAGCCTGAGGCCCCGTCCATATAGAAACGCTCTTTAGTGTAAACGCACATTTTTTGCATCGTTTTGGCCGATCGTCCACTAGGATCCTGTAAACCCAGTGCCTGAAAACGCAGTTTTTTGAAACCGGGTCTCAGGTTGGAAAAATCTGAAAAACGCTGCCCTTGCGTTTTCGTGTGGACAGCGAATCCGCATACTTTCCGAAACGATGATGCCATCGCCCCACCCCTTTAAGCTTTATGCGCATGCTCCGTCTCTCCTTCTCCATTTTTGGTGAACTTCGAGCGCCACCTATAGGCCTGGAATATGAACTACAGCATTTTCGGTCGTTTTCAGTGGATCCGTTTAGACGCAAATATTCTTGAAACGATGCCGAGGAAGACGGAGGAAAAAAAGATCGTTTTCGTACGTGTGGACGAGCCCTGAAGCAGCAGCGAGCGGGTGATGTGTGAAGGTTTACAGCTTTTACGCAGCAATACCAGTTCAATGAATGTGGAGAACTCTGTTTCTCTTCTTGCCCAGTTAATCACTACTGTCTGTTGTCTGGAACCAGGTGAATTGATGTTAGAATCACTCCATTATTTCTTTGCAGTATAAATAACTAATGATTTTTAGCAAGTATAATGTTCAACATTTGCTAATTAACGCAAAATACTGAACACAGGTAAGTCTGATGGGAATGTTGATAGTTAAATATTGGACAAAGGTATTTAACCGGGTGATGGTTAACCATCACTGATTCATCCTGTGGGGAACATGAATGTCCACACTTTTTACCAAATTTCATTACAGTTCTTCCAACAATCGTCCAGATCTGTCACTGATAAAACAAAATGTCAACCTTGAAGTGGTGCGAGAGGGAAACTGAGGAGATCATCAACACTATTACAGGATTCAGCCTCTGGGAGCAATGAATATCTGGGTACCAAATGGCAATATAGTCAGATGTTGTTGAGACATTAAAATCTTCACACAAATGTGACTGAATGTAATAACTGAATCCAAAAACTATTTGATTTGTATCTCAACTGTGTCTCAGTCCTCTCTGTGTTTGATTAGATTTGATTAGAGTGACTACAGTTTGATTAATTTCAGTCAGTCCAAAGAGTAAAACAGCTCCTATAAATGTAAATTGTACAGCATTAACTCCACTGAAACACATGTGAAGCTGACAGCAGGGCTCAAAGAAAACCTGAGCCTCTAATGACTCAGTGTGGGATGTTTGTAACTGATGGAAACCTATTTCTGACTACTCTCCTCCTTTAATGAAAGGAAATGGTATAATGAAGAAAAAGAAAGAAAAGATTAGTCCCGACTCCTCAGATCATTACATTGGCTGTGTTTCAAATGGATTCATTGCAATGCATTTTCTACACTGCAAGTCTGATCTAACTGTGGATATCACAGAACAAACAAATGTAAATGTGATAAATTAAAACCCAACACATTTCTTAATTGTGTTGAACTTTAAAGCCAAGGCTTCGCTATTAGATGTGTTTTTTCTCTCTCGTGATTAGTTATCAGTGTTTGACTAGTAATTGAAAAACACATGTCAATTACTCTATTAACTGATCAACATAACACTAATTTTTAAAGTAAGTTAATCATAAAGGCATATTTTAATCCAAAACGCCAAATATACTTTGGGTCCAGCTTCTCAAAAACAAATGTCTTTGAGTTTTAGATTGTTGTTCAAGAAATATGAAGACAATGTTTTGTGATTGTTTTTTGTTTTGATGTTTTATTACTGTTTTCTGACATTTTTACCATCAGACAAAACAATTGATAAAACCAACAGTGTCTACTTGCTGAAAGCTGAATAATGTTAGGATTGGGTTTTTGTTTATTTTAAATGTGGCTGAAATGAGCTTCTGTATTGTTCCAACTGATATACAGTAAATATCAAACAGGCGTTATATCAAGTAGATATCAAACATGCAGACGTATTTCTTTGTGATCTGACTTACTGAATCCTCTCATGAGCGAACGTAAGCGATGCTAGGATCTGCAAAATCCATCAGCCTTTGTGAGTGTAATACCAGAACGTAAGGGGAAATGGTAACCCTCTCTTTTGTTCGTGTCAAACAAAACATGATGAACAGCCATAAAGTCGCACAGCATTAAAAGTTCACTTTTCCCACGTCGCGCTGTCACAGAGCGGGGCACATCTGCAGAACCATAAGACCATAACTCATGCACGCTCTATAAACTAATCACTTCCCGGGTTTCCTCACTCTGAGGCGAGACTGTTTCATCTCTGTGCAGAAATCTGGAGTTGTGAAATTTACACTCACTCATGTATCAGCTTATTCTTGAATACTCAGTGGACAAAAAAAACGCAAACACCTATTTCACGAGGGAGCTGTTACACTTACGGACTCACGGTTCTTCTGTACACTTTCACGGATCTAGTTTCAGATCCATGAAATCAGACACCTCTGGCTGGGTAAGATCCAGACAGGGGTGTCTGTAGGTGTCAAGACGGAACATCTGTGTGGCTGGGAAGTTGTTTTAGTTCCGGTCTCTGGAGGAAAAGCAGTGGTGAAAGAGCACTTTAATAAAAAAAAGACCGGGCAGAGAAACAACTGCTTTAATTCTCAGTGGATTTCACACTTCCATGCTCACATTTGATTTTTATGATCACCCAGCTCATAAGGTTTCCACTGAAGACATTATCTGTTGAATTTGATGTTTCCAAGACCAGCCCCTAGAAACACCACAATGAGTCACGGAGTGTCACAGTCCGTTTGATAAGTGAGTCTCACAGACTCATTCATTCGCCAGAGCAAAATGCAGGTCATCGATTTACTCAATGACACGCTGGATTGTTTACACACCCCACATGGTGTGAATGGCGGAGCCTCATGTGGGTCACACCAAGTTTATCAGAAGAACTGCGCTGAACTATAGCCTTGTTAATGTGTGATGTTAAATTTTGAGAACAGTAACTACATGATGACCCTGTAAACAATCATGCCTACCTTCAGATCCATCATGGGTGAGAAGTCCTTCACGTGCTCAGACAAAAATGGAAATATAAAGGTCAGTGTGTTGTAGACGCTGACAACCGTAGTGTGTTATGATAGAAAAAGCCCCAGAGCAGCTACTGAAACAAAACTTCATGTGAGATTGTTTTAGACAAATTAGAAAATGTGATAAAATCATGCACAAAACATAAAAATCCCAAAACAAATTAAAGTGTTAAATTTTAGTCACAGCCAAGAACAGTTGAAAAAGGGAAGTGGAAGTGAAGCCAGAACTCAGTAAAGCACCGAGTGAAGCAAACAACAGGGTTTAAAGCAGGGATTTTGTTAAGTGATAAAAACTGTCAGCAGAGGTTTTAAGACGTTTCTGCTTTATTGTGTTACCTTTGAATTTAACGCTGAATCTGGATTGCTGTTTCTGTTCAGAGCTCATAAATGGTTAAAATAAAAGGATTTGGGGGTAAAACTAATTATGCAATAAAACCTATCCAGTGAACATACAGTTTATTTAAGGTATTATTAACTAAGGCATTACAAATGTGAGCCACAGAAGCCTACATCCACAAAACAGAGCATTATTTTTTTTCCATACACTCGACATGTACTAAACTTTCACTTCAAATCCTCCGTGGCCTATGCAGCCCAAATTGGCTGATGGATATCTTCCAGATCTTAAATTCAGTTGTAAAATTAACAGGAATCTGGATTGAGGATAATGTAGCAGCTAATATGTCTCCTAATCCTCGTTAAAAGTGTGGTTGTGATTAACCTTATTATAGCCAAGTCGTTTCACGGATTAGATCACATTATTGCAGCCCGCATTGTAAGACGGGTTCCGAAAAATCACTGTATTAGTTTTTCGGAGTCACAGGCACATTCATGGTGCAGGAAGCGTTGTGTACAGCCTGTAGGATTTCATGATGGCATCCATGATGGAGTGTCGTTCTGGCTCTGTAAAGAGGAAGCCACAAATATAGCAGCCTGTTTCCCTGACAGAGTGTTTTTGGGGTGAGGGGGCTGTAAAACGAGAATAAGAAAATGGATCATGTGAAACACACGAGGCTGACAGAGTGACACTGGGAGCGGAGGAGGAATATCAGCATTTTACACACAGCGAGAGTACGCTCATACAACGAAAAAAAGGAAACCATGGAAATTAACAATTTTGTGGCTAAGCTATTAGTGGCTTTTTGGCTGGCAATGCTAAAGATGGATAGCTTATCTGACTTTAATAGCTGGCACAGCAGCATTAGTGCTGAGCTGGAGCGAGGAGAGGAACAATACGGCACATTAGAGGAGCAGCCAGCACACGCCAGAAACTGCTCCAGACTTCTAATTAGCATTCATTAACAGTAGGGGAAAGAGCGATTATGGTCTTTAAGTAGTGCATTAGCTAATGTTGCTTTTTCTCATGTCAGCAGATTTAAATAGGAGGAGTGTGCTGCCACATCAGAACCGCTGCTTTGTGCTGACTGGGAGGTTTTGGTTGATGTTTGTGATGACCTTAAAATACACTGCTGCTGTTTGTTTACACTAGTTATTACTGCTAACAAGGCCACGGGCTTTTTTCAAACATGGCTGACTGGCTGTTTGCTACCATCACAGCTGCTGCAAAAGCTCAGCTGAATGTGTGACTGCCGTCACGCTGCTCTCATGTTTTTGTTTTGCTGAAGTGCACACTTGCTCGACAGATAGAGGAAATGTAGCTTTTCTGTCTGATCTATGGGCCTGATTGTAGGTCTCTGAATAGCTGCAAATATGTCGGGTTTAAATAGGCAGTAATTAGGTGAAATAAATTGACAATTCAGTCTAATTATCAGGCTGATGGTCTACACAGTGTACTAGTTTTACACAACTTTTGCAAATGCTAACTTCCGTTTGGTTTTGGGCCAGGAGTGTACCCTGGGGTTTTAGAGCTTTTTTTTTTAACTATAATTAGCTGCCAATGTTACTAGAAACAGCATCCATAAAAGCAGTAAGAGAGAGCCAAAAAGAGTAGAGTTGCAAGCTTAATAACCAAATCGATGAATTGAAAGCAGTTTTCAACCCACGTAAAGCTGAGGGGAACTGGAGAGTTGGGTGGTAATTCTGTGGATTAATCACTTTCATCATACACCGTTATTTGGTCTACTGTTATTAGAAATAGCCGCTTTGAGCATGTGTCTATAACAATAAGTCATGGCTAAATGAGCAACAATTTAAGTTAAAGGAAAAACTTAATTATTTCACTACTTACAAGCATAAAGGTGTAATACTGTTATAAGAAATGGTAAGAAAATGAAGGTTGTGCCAAAAACATGGGGTTTGGAAATATTGCTAAGTGCTGCTCTATGCTGGACTTTGGCTGCAGCAACTAGCTGCTGTTAGTAAGTAGTTCAATTAGTTTGTGGAGCTAAGTGAACCTACAGCTAAAAGGGAGTCTACCCGCACAGTGACCTCAGATGACGGAGGAAGTCAAAGGCAACGGTGCAAATGAGCTCATCTGAGTTTGGTAAAAGAGAGAAACTGCACAGTTGTATTTTTCTTTTTAGTAAGGAAAATATGTGTAAAATATCACCTTTCTTGGTATGTTGTGAGATTTTTTTGTTTAATTAGTGTCAGCCTAACACCTCGTTTTACAAAGTTGTATTAGGAAACAAGATGGGCTAGGGGTAGCATGCTAATTTCAGTCAAGGGCTCAGCAACAAGTACATAGACTTCTTTGACATGACATAAATCCGGTTTAGAAATCACTTTCTGTTTAATTGAATAATTGTAAGATTTGGAATGTGTAATACCAAATTACAGATTTCCCCTTTAAATGGGTAAAAATCTACACTAATTTTAAAAGCGAAGAAAAAACTAATATTAGAAGACACACTGAGAAAATAAGCAGGATTTTGTGTAATAGTAATTCCCCTCTCAGAACACGTTTATGATGACAGACAGAAATAATCAACACACCAGCATGCTGATTAGTATCAGAACATTGTTTATCCACTTCTTTGGTCTTGTCCTCATGCTAAGATTGCCAGATGCAGAAGCTCAATATTGTTGTGTTTGTTTTCCAGAATCTCATGTAGAGTAAACTGAAAACTGTGCCGATGAATCCTGGACAAACAGAAGGTGCTGTTAGCTGATGGGTTTATAATTTCCCCTTGCTTCATAATTGTAAATGAGGCAAAACTCAAACATTATTCAGCTGCCCTCTGTAATTAAAGCTCTATTCAGCCACAAATATGCTTTATGCCACTGAATGTTTTATGTTGGGAAATCACAGTTAATGGCCTTTATTACCGACTTGGCTTTTAGCTTTAGTCATCCACATCTCATTTATTGAATGGAAGATTTAATAGAGTAGTTGTGCAATTTGAGAGTGGCACTATCATAATCAGGCTGTTGACATTGGCAGCTGTTTGACCTTGAATAAACTGGAGAAAAGAAAAGCTCTCCTTCAAGAGTGAAACCATCTGAAGTGTTGAGCCATTCATGTAGAACTGTCAACGGGTCCAGGCTCGACTGCACAGAGCGCCCTCAGCCAGGAGAGTGAGGAATGAGAGAGGCCGAGCGCAGGAACTCTGACGTCTAACAATAACATCCACATGAAAGACAGGCGATAAAAGAAATGTCACTCTTGTCAAACACAGAAGCCACTGAGGCAAAAAGTAAGCAGGAGTTTTCTTTCTGCTCTTTCCTTATTATCTTTATTATTATTGCTGCGCTGGGCGGTCAAGGTTCACTGACAGAGCACACTTAACCATGTATCCTGTCACACACACACACACACACACACACACACGCCCACCACACACACACATAACTCTCTGTCTTTCTCCTAACACCAGTCCTGCTCTGTGTGCTCTGCTAATATTGACTCTCCTGACTAACACTGCCTCTATTGAGTCAAACACAGAACTGTTTGACTAGAATTAGAACATCATTGAGATAACAGCCGTGGACCTGTCCAGGCTGGAGCTGTGGTGCTAATGTAAAGCAGAGCAGGAGAACCGAAGCCGATGATTGTCACCGAGCGAGCCGAGGCTGCAGAGGTGGAGCTCGCAATCTGGTCCCCTACACAAATGTTTTCTCACTCTGCGACTTTTATCGCCGACGAACAATGACAGCCACTTGTGAAATGTCTTCTTGTGAAATCACACACTGCGTTCTTGTTCCGTGTGGGCAAAGCTGTGTTTATGTGCGTGCGGTTTTTCTGTCATTAAGCTCATTGAGTCCTTGAGGTTGTAAAACTGGCTCGTCACCGAGGCCATTGTGTCGTTAGTGCCTCCGAGACGAAAACAAAGTGCCGTCAAACTTGTTGGCAGCAAGGGAGGGGGACTGGCGTTGTGTGCCAGAGCACGTTTTTTAATCTGAGCGCAGGTATTAAATTCTTATCTTGGGTTACACATTGCAGCTATAATGTTAACAGCTCTACCCAACCATAAAACACACACAGATTCACACAAAGAACACACATATGAGCAAACCTACTCGACTACTCACCACTTGCCAGCCTACTCTTTATCGCTCTTTTACTCTTTCGAAGACCTAAGCTTTGTCTGAAATCATTCCCTGTTTACTGTATGGTCCACTATATTCCCCTTCTGCCATCTTATCTGAGTTTCTGAGTGTGTAATTCGCGTACTATATAGTGTGGGAAAAAATACTCTATAGTAGAACAAAATGTCACGAAGGCCTACGCTACTTTCTACTGAAATGTGTTGCATTTTCTATTTATTCATTTAGTTTTTGATGGCGCAAAATTAATTACACAACCCTGTGTAGCTTCTAAGCTGTATCCTTGAACCTGTATATTACCACCTAATGTTATGAGTAGGGTCATTTTGCTTTCGATAGTACCAGACCCATTAACCTGTAACTGATCTGTTGATTTATAAGGGGACAAAAATGATGTGAAATACAAGAGGTGCTTTCCTTTTTTTCGCCCTCGGTTGACTTAGTGAGTTCCTTGACGAAGTTGTCTGTCGTGTGCCAGGCGGAGAGGCTCAGAGTGAGGAGCACTGACTTCATCCCCAAGTAGACAGGAGGTAACTGGCAGTCGTGATGTAGCTTTCGTTTTTGTAAGAGCTGTCCAGCAGCGGGTGGTCGGATTAGCTTGTCTGCCCCGGCTAACATGACTTTTAACTCATCTTTTTTCTTGTCCTCAAAGTGCGCTCTTGATGAAATAACATACTCAGGCTGGAGGTGCTGAGCCAGCTCTTACAGTCCCTAACGTTCCCTCACACTTTCTTCCTATGGCTAGCAGCGACCGCCTCTCAAGATGTACAGTAATTCTCCTATTCGTGTGATAATTTGGTACTCATGACATGATCAAGGTAGCAAAAATTGAATCCAGCGTGACCTCGATCAAGGCAATCATGTTGAGTATGAATGTGATTTTGCGAGTGCAGCAGTTGTTCTCTTTCCCGCTGCTCAACATGGAGGTGGAGCTTGAACTTTCTACCTCACTAAAGTTATTCAGTGTGTTCAAGTCCACGTGCCTCGAATCCAACAGTAGTTATTTAATTAGCTTATGGCCAAAAATGTGTTAAAATACATATTCTGTAAGTTTACACATTACACCTATTTATTCTTGTGGTTATCACCTGCAAATGATAATTTTCCTCAAAATTAAATCATTTTAAGCCTCTTGTTTAGCTAGCTTGGCTTTTCCAGCTGTCTTTGGCTGCAAGTCATGCTCAGACATGGCAGCCTGGTGCTAGTTCTTAATGTGGCAGGAAAGTGCTAGCACCAATAGGAAACTGAGGAGTAGCTTCACATACATTTGACATGCACAACCAGTCAAAAATATTCTCAATGGTTAATTGATTAACAGTTAAGTGACACAGTTAACTGTGGACATCCCTTGTTACAAGATTAAAGGCTTTTAGGATGAGAACCTGAGTGGAACTTGGCCAAATCCATTAAAGAGATTGAGAGAGCTGCTAACATTAGCTAAAACTCCGACAGCATCTAAAACCAGCTCAACACTGTGTGGAAATACTACACAGTGGATGTGGTAGGCTAGTTACAAACAGGCTGTTTTTTTGTTGTTTTTTATTTAACCTTTAGACCCGCAAACAATTGAAGTAAGTTAATAATAAGCTCCCTCGCCTCGGAAGTAATGCTTCAGTTACCGCTGCAGGTTAGCTAGTAGGCTAACACGCTAATGTTTGTGGTATTTATTTGAGCTGTTCCTTATATTTTGGCTCTCGTGTTTTGGGTGTTAGCTGCTCCTCTTCAAACTCTTTCAACAGCCGCGTGCACACAAAGTCACCATGTGGAGAGATCCGAATCGGGCCACGGCTGGTAAATGTTCAAGGTTTTTCCGTAAGTCTCACTTACTGTTTTTAATTGATTCACCTGGTTGAGCGTAGCCCTCTGGGTCGGGGGCAGGCCATGTTTGTCAACCACATGAAAGGGAATGAGAGGCTGCTGTAGATCACAGCGCAGCAGTCTTTTCTGCTTATGTGGTTCCATTCTATCCCTGCAGGCCCTCGTGGTATTTTGAATTGCCCTGGGTTATGTATCCACTCGGTCATGTAAGCTAAATGAACCATCCATAATGTAAATGAGAGCGAAACAGAGATTGAGAGAGAGAGACAGGGATGCAAATGCGGTGGTGCCCCTGGTGTTCGGAGGGAAGAGAAAAAAGATGTCAGCATTTTCCCACATTTCACTTTCAAATGAGCCACAGCTGACTGGAGAGTCAAACCATCGCACTGCACATACCAAATAGTGCAATTACTTACCAAAATATTCAACAATGTACGAATTGTTAAAAGTCAAAGCATCACAAATGTGTTTTATACCGTAATTTATATCCCCTCCCTGCTCCGTCATTTACAGAGCTGCTGATTCTCGGCAGAAGTTATGTGCGTTTATTGTGGTCGAACCTCCACCCCCCCACTTCTCCAATACCCACTTAGCACACAGAGTCCCAAATGCACTGTTTTCCCATTTAGGAGACGGAAAGCACTTCTGTAAATAGTTAATAGCTTTCTAGGGACACAGGTCGCCGTTTTTTTTGAGTGCAGAATAATCACCGTTGGAAATTTTGTCTTGCCTGTTCAAGTCACAACACAAGGTAACCACATAACAACACTGCTGCTGTCTGCACTCTATCTCATTTCAATCAGTAATTACCCCGGCATATTTGCACTTGGCACTGCAAATCATGATGCAAGTTATTTTGTGTCCTCGATGAGAAATATTTCCTGGCATTACGCTGCTTCCAAAAGTGTTACAGCCAATTTGATATTAGATAAATATTTGAGCTGGCATGCAATGAAGCGTATGTCAGATGAGCAAAAAGCACTGGCACTATGTATGCATTTAGCAGCTCAAAGGGATGAAAAAAGACAAGGGAGAGGCCTTGTCTGTTCTCCATTAGACTCCACTCAGTTCTTCTACAAACACGGAGGATGCAAGCCAAACAAGCTTATTCAAGGGGGTTCTGTGTGGACCGTGTTAGCTCAGCAAATCCAGCTCCACAAACATGCTTCAAAGAATCCTGCTATCTCCGCAGAGCCTTTGATGTGGGTATTGATCATGCGGCGGTCTGTGAGAAAGAGGGATGCAGTGGAGGTTTAGTATTGTGTTCTGGCTCAAATATAACAGATAATAGCAAAAACATGCACTCCCATCATGCCGTGCTGTGCTTCAGTTATGACAGCTGCACAACCATTTTCTAGCTCTGAGGTAGATGCGATTAGGAGTAAAAGACAAGGGAAGAGCAAATCAGATCATTTGCCCCGAGGACAGGTCACAGCACATTATGTTTACCACAGCGGCGGAGCCCGAGCTGCAGAATCCAAATAGAGTAAACATGAGGTGATGGAGAAAAGGGTCGCGCCTCCAGGTGACGTTATAAACAGTCTCAGATTTGTCACCTCGTAAATATTTGCCGATATTTTCTAACTTATTTCAGTTGATTGCTGATATATTTCACACCTAATTGCATCACGTCTCCTATATTGGAACTAACACCTCTTATCGTGATGACCCACTGACAGATGCAGATGTTGAATGCTTTTTAAAATGTACAATTCACGAAATAATGCAACAGTGCAAAATAATGAAAACTACTCACTTGTAACATTTTGCATCGTATGCACATATTTAAGGGCAACTTCACCAATTTAAAACATTACAAAAGTAGGATAGAAGCCTTTTGTGGCTCAAGAGGAAGTTGCATGTAATCTGACAAATTGGTAAATTACATCCAGTGATGTCACACTGACTACTGACACATTTAAGGGTCATTTAGGCAGCAGGTTTTAAAAAGCAGTCCACCGATCCATCATTGCACTACAACACTCCTGAACTCAATATGGAAAGTTTGAAACAAATTATTTATTCCATGCATTCTTCTTCCCTGGAGCCTGCATTACCCACAATGCAACTCAAATACATTTATTTCGGACTCTGATTGAAATCTCTAGAGGCAATTTACCAGATTACATGCAAAAAGGCGATATCTCCTGAGCCACAAAAGGCCTTATACTACTTTTTTTCACATGTGCAGTAGTACTCATCAAGAGCTGTAAACAGACTGTAATGTGTACAATTAATGGAGTTACCCTTTAATATCCATCTGGTTTCTTCATATTCTTTATATAATTTATATTTTTAATTCTGTTAACATGACCCAACATAACAAAACATAACATTACATAAACATAATCCCAGACAGAGAACTAGTCCTCCAAAATCTGTCCACCCACAGAGTACAAATACAGGTATATGAAATGAATCATTAATATATTGATAAATTACAGAGATTTCATAGAAATCAGTCATGTTCAATTTATCTTAGACTTATTGTTATCATCATTTATTAAACTGCTCTTTCAGACAATGATAAGTTCAAAAGCATGGTGAAAACAGGATAATCTTATCAGCCTGTCATGTTGACAGAATTGTTCATTTCAAGCCGATGCTGATATTTCATATCACCAGCGGAAACAGATGACGAGCCGACATAATTGTGCATCCCTGATTCGTACATTTTCATAAGGTCACCTCGTTCTCAGGAGAAAAACATCTTCAACAAAAACACATTTTTTGATAATTCCTGTTGTCGCACCACAGTGGCCAGTAAAGCAAAGCAAACAAAAACAAAGCCAACACTTCCAGAATCACACAGTCACGCTGTATGCTATAGAAAGACAAACAAAGTCTGTTCTTCTTAGCGTGGTAAAACAACCACCCACAGCCCTGCTCCTGTCTCACACTGAGACCATTAGTCACAATGATTTCTCTGCCAGCTGTCCTGGTGTTTGCTTAAGCTAGCCTCGCAGGCAGGTTGAGCCTCATTTGAATTCTCACTTCAGTTTATTAGGCGTGCGCTGGATCATTAGCATCCAGTAAGGCAGATGCAGATGCGTTCCTCAGGTAATGTTCAGATGCAAACCTGAACGGACATTAATCATGCGGATAAACACACCGTGAAAATAGCATGCTCTGTGAATTATACGAAACCCACAGTCATCCATTGTTTTTGCTTTTAGGAACAACTGTCCCATTCACCTTGTCAACAGCAGCCGCAGCCAGAGCTCTAATCTTATTTGTGCACATGGATGCTGTAATCTCAGCCTTTCTACTCGTACCTGGCTCTGTGTGATAAAAGTTGCTGCTTTATTAGAATGAATGAACTTAGAACTTACCCATATCTAATGAATTAAATAACAACTCCTTAATGCGCTGTGTGTAATTGCCTACCATTTACAAAGTGCAATGTGCAAGGATAAGAGCAGCAGTGTGGCGGACTATTTTAAGATAAACAGCTGATGTGTGCGTTCAAAGAGGCTTTTGTGTTTGCTTTTGCGTGGGACTTTAGTGTGCAGGGACCTGACTGAGCTTTATGCAGATATGAAAATCATGTGGTGTTATTTCACCCTCTCCCAAATGCCACCTATGATTGTTCACAGATAAGCCTCAGTGTGAGGAATTTGCATGAAAGCGCTGGCAGGACAAAGGTTTGAAACACAATTCTCCCTCTTTGCAGCAAACAAGGACTCACAGATATCGGTGAAGCCGGTTAATAAGAGGTGTTTTTAACTCTCATTTGTTCTTCGTACTTGCGGACCCAAAACCTAGAAGATTCATGTGATGTGAGAAAGTTGAGTCAATCCTCACCACATCCAAATACCATTTAGTCATCATACATCATCCTGCATTGTGCCATTGTCAGTACAATTATTTCTGGCATCGCCTCTCCTTTCATTTCATCAGCAAACTGCTTGGAGCGCTGCTTAAATAATCAGCCAACTGCACGCAAAGCCCAGATATACTGAGCCGCGTTAACTAGATGAGATCAACCACTTGTAAAAAAAACGCAGTCGGATTTTTTCTGTGAGGGACACGTTGTGGTTACAATGAAAGTGAGTCAACGGAAATCAGTCATGGCATACTGTCACCACAGTAAGGACACAGCCAGCTAAAAGTGCAGCCAAGCCACATATACTGGGCAAGGAGAATGCACTCAACTGACAGCTGCAAGCACTTAGTCGACTGCCAAGAACAAAGACGGGGAGGAAAAAACACTATTCAGCCCAATTTGGCTATAATGGGCCTACACAACAATAGCTTCCAATATTTGCACTAAGAAATCAGTCATGTCTTGGATTGCGTTTGTCAGAGGTCAACTGTCTCAGTGCTGATGTGTAACCACAACAACAAGCAAGAGGACGAATGGATTCCTCGTTACAAGCTCGAAATGATAACATGGACGTCGGCCAATAAAATGGACAATGACAGACCGAACATCTGCTCGAGTCATCTACGGGAAGAAAAAGCATAAAGCAAGAGCAGCTAAGTGACATATCGTACTAGAAATCAGAGCAGGAGGAGAAGGAGGAGGCAGCAGATGGGATGAGGTGTTCTGAACCACTAACCACATGCGCTTAAGGGTCAGAGCAATTCTCATCCAATGTGCTTCTAAACAGCTGAAAAACCAAACTTTACCTCCGGGAGTCTCTGCGAGTTTGTGACTCTTTGACCCATCTGCTCGTCAGAGCCGCGGCAGCAGAAAAGAGAGCGTGGGAGCTTTTACCTTTTATTAACACTGAACATGGTGCCTCATGCCCCCACTGTGCATTTTTAGTATGCATTAAGGCAGAGGAGCGTGAGGCGAGCAAGCAAGCGGCGAAGAACAGCCCAGCAAAAAAAAAAAGAGAAAAAAAGCCAGATGAGTCCCAAGAGGCTGGGAGATGGGCTGAATGACAATTGACTGGCTGTCAACACTCATCTGCATTCGCATATCTTTCTGGCCCGACACACTTAGCTGGCAGGCAGCCACGGCCTTGACATATGAAGACGTAGCGTACAGACCCTGCTCAGAGCTGTGATTTGCAAAGCTCTGCTCTCGTGCAGTATTTACTTGTGTTTCCCACTAATTGACTTTCATTGTCAGGCATTGTCATCCTCGCCACTAAAAGTAGGCAAAAAACCTTGTAATGGGCTCGGCTTTAAAGGACAGCTGTGGCTGCGATTGAGCCGCTTGCTTCAACATGCCCTTCAAATCAGCAACCATTCAGTTGTTATGATACAGCTTTGGAAGCAACTGAAACCGCTATCATTCCTCGGATGCCCCGTGCGGCCAAGTATAGAGTGTGACTGGATAGGGTTACACTTTCATCACACCTATTTAAACTCATGCCCACTTTTCACAGTCTGATTCAGAACAGCGTGTTAATCATGTAAGCCGAAAGAGGTCACGAACCTGCTGCTAAAATCAAATTTGCCAAATCAAAATAGCTACTTTAAAGCTGCAGTAATCCATATTTTATAGCAACAATGGGTCAAATGAGTATGTGTAATGTGAAAAGTGTGACTCATAGTGATGAACCTACAGATCTATGGAGCTCTCAAGCACTCATTCTTTTGATTTTGGGGCCCTCGACTGAACAGTTTGATTGCACTCTCTCCGCTCTCGTAGCATTGTTTTTAGCTGCACCAGCTCGTGGTTTTCATCTCCAAAAGCTCACTCTACATAATAGTGGCCATCGACTACTGCGCTCTATATTATTGTCACATTGTGATTTAAAAGGTCCCCTGCCAGAGAGCACAAAAAAGTAGTGTGTCCCATCAGAGTTGCCGTAGGGAGGAGTTGTTGGTGTTTGTGACGTGGGAGAGGAAATGAAAAGAAGTTTGCTGCTGCTTACGTCTCCATGTCCTGTATATTATTTTATTATTAACTGGCCAGTTTGGTAAACCCAAGTGGTGTTTCTTTTTTGCGGGCTGCTGCTAGTATGTTTCCCTCAATAGCTGCTGTTGTTATTTTCCTTTTCTCAGCTTAGCTTCCTCACTATGTAGCTGGGCGGCTAACTTTGTGTCAACCTTCTGAAGCTCTAACGAGCTAAGATGCAGGCATGTGGTGTGGAAACATTTCATAATCGTAGGTCAAACGTTTTTGGCTTCATTTTCTACCGATTTCATAGGAATGAATCCCACGCAGGGCCCTGCCTCAGATGCTGTATCAAGGTTCTCTTCACTGCATCTACGTGGAACATTTGACAACTAAAAAACAAGATATTTCCATTAGGAGTACGTGGGGAACTAATATTTAAGAGGTGGACACAGTCATTCTCCAAATTGATGATCAAGTTGTAACTTTAAATGATATAAAAAGGTCAGCTGCTGAGCTATCAGTGAGTAAAATAGCATGTTATGAAAGGAGACAACATGGTTTTAACTTCATACGGGTGAGAAAAGGATTACATGACATGTGTAATTGAGGACAGGGCTATTTTGAGCTGCTGAATTCTGTACATCAGCATCCTGGACTGGTGTGAAGATTATTTCATCCTGCCTGTGCCAAAAGGCAGCTTAAGACCTCTTTATCAGAGCCATTCAAGCAAAGAGTCAATAAAACATTGCAATTAGGCCAGCCCTTTTAAAATCTGAGATGGTCTAATTGACTGTGTGTATTCAAGTAGAACATCCAAATTCCCTTCAGTAAGTTTAATAACATTGATAAGCATAATCATAAGCCTGACGCCCTGAAACACAGAGCGATGTGTTCTTACTGTAGTTGGATGAACTGTGTTTTCTTTAAGAATTGGTTTTATGCTTATTGTGGACCTTTGAGTGCAGTTTTCATTTATTTTCCTCAAGTGTCTCTTTGAACCTGGTAACATTGGTCAGGGGTGCAACAAGAGTTTCATAATAACTTCATTATAATGCTCACACCACTTGGTTGTGGAGGGCTTGCAGTGAGGAGCTGGGGATAATAGTGTGGTGCAGCACATCAAACAGAGCCTGGTCAAAAAGCAAAGCACTCGATATCTCATAGGAGTGAATTTAATGGCCACTGGTTGCTCTTGGCTCTTGACCCTCTCCAAGAGACTCCATGTTAGTCACTCTCCAGTGCTTTCCAATTGAAACCCAGCCAGACCGCTGGTAGATGAGATTTCAACTGTCCACTCGAATCCTGGATGACTGTACCACTGGCTTCAGCTGGTCATTAGACTGGTGATGCTCAGCTGACAAGAGAGGCCGAAACTGGACACTGACATTTGATGAAGTTGGAGTTGTGCCGCAGTTTTCAAGCTTAATTGTTTTCTCACACTCCCATCTGCCGACACTGGTCTGAAATGTACAATTTATTGCTATTCAGTCCATAATTTACAGAATACGTGGCCCCTTTATCACAGCTGAAAGCAGCAAAAATACAAATACAGTGGTAGAAAGTAATCAAACATTAACTTCAATGCCGTACTTACAAACATCTTTGAGTTACTTGTACTTTACTCAAGTACATCAATTTTCAGCTACTTGATACGTCCTCCCCACAACATTTCAGAACTAAATTTAGGATGTTCTACCTGCCTACATTTAAGGTGTAGTTATGAATTGCTTTAAAGATCACCATTTGACAATAGTGAACATTCTATCTTCATATATGTGATGCATTGTTTGATGCACACCATTAAAAGTTAATACAATTATCTCCACCACCATCAGATACATTAAAATGCTGCTTCAACATAAAATAAAAAACAGGGTACAATAAGTACTTTTACTCATACAAGGAGTATTTATATAGTGTGGATTAACAAAAATAAATAAAAAGGCTTGCAGGTTATGACTAAACCACCAAACCCAGAGAGAATACAAACCACACCACAGTGAAGGCCAGGACGCACTCAACCTTTTTAATGCATGGGACCCAGCTGACTCCACCTGAAGGCAGCCAACCAGGCTAATTTAATATGGATTTATATACAAGGTGTCTTGTTTAACATAATGAATATCTAATCAAGCATGAGCACAGGGAAGCAATTTCTGCAAAGTAATTGAAAGCAGACTTTGTTTATATGACACAGAATATTGCTACACTCTTGGCAGAGGCTCGCCCAGAGCTCTAAGTCAACATTAAATCACTCCTCAAACATCATTTGGAAATAAACGGCCAGTCTGTCCTCGTTAACCCATCAACTGTTTAGCTGATTGCTAAAGATTTTGTTTTAGAGCAGCACAAAGGTGGACCTGGCAGCAGCAGGGATGTTTAAATATATGAGATGACACTTCGGATCTGTGCTCGTGTTCAATGAAATTCATAAAGTCAGCATCTCTTGTCATCAACATGCTTACAGAACAGTGCAGTATGAGGGATGACTCCCTGCTGCATTAATACCTCAAGTACTCCTGCAGTGAAAGGGAACCAGCGTTCAAGATGTATAATGTAAAACGGTCCTGTGCTGCCATCTAGTGTTGATCCTGGTGCCGGTTGCTTGGAGCATAACTCCGTGTGATGTCAAGTGTGCATTGTAGTGTATATAAAACACAACAAACTGGTGCTGCAAAGGAATTTTATTCCCGAGTTTACAGTGAAGGCAGGAGAGCTCAGTTTTATCAGTGACAGAAGCAAATATTTTATATAAAAGACATTCAAAAAGAACTTGATTATTCAAACTCTACTTGACGCTCAACATAATCTACCAGTCAGCACACAGAGACAGTATGTAGTGGACAAAAAACAATATTGTGGCAGCTTCACAATGTTTCCTCACATGCCAACTAACAAATGTGATTATATTATTAAACACAAATGTGCACACAGACTCTTTTCAGCAGCAGGGCCACAGTATTTGCCAACATCCAGTCAAATTACACCTGTTTTCTATTGGTTCAAGATATAAAATACTTTAAAAAGTAGCTTTGGTGATGAATGTAAATACACTTTTGCATATATAATCATGGAAATGTTTAAATATTATCACTAGAGCTAAATATATATATAAAAAAAGTTCAGACTATTGCACAACAGCCAGGTGAGGACAGAAGGGAGTGATCACTGGAGCAGCTGGCGGCTGCCTTCAAGGTTTTCTGCGCCTGTGGAGAACAGAGTTAATTAAATACTCTGTAATGCAGAGGAAATGCTGTTAAAAATAAAAGACAGCTTACTTAGTGATCCCATGATGCTCATAGCCAGGACCCATGTTTGATCCAGCCCTCATTTCCACCGCCACAGAGCACTGCGAACAAAAGACACATTTGAAATCTACTTTGAAGTGTCTGTAAATTTACATTAATCTGAACAAACACATGCAAAGTCAAGTTCATTACTTATGCTATCTGCTGTCTAAACCGAAACATACATGCAAATGTAGTTTAATGTACACCGATCAGATATCGGTATCCTACCCTTGTCTCCACATCAGTCCAGGCCCCATCTGCTCGATCTCCATTAGGAGGTTTGCCTTCTGAGGATTTTCTTTTGCGGCTTCAGACGCAAAAGTAAAGTGAGAAAGAAATGTTAAAACATTATAAACATGCAGCGAATCTGCAGCTAATAACTGGCTGTATGCCGTTACCCTGGGACTGTGGCGAGCTCCTGTTTCAGTGTCTCGATGTCGGTGAACTGGACAGCCTGTCCTCCTCCTCTGGTCTTAATCACCTCACCCTGAAAACGAAGAACAAGAATGAGGGAGTTGTTAATTTTAACTAGTAGTTGACATGTGCCAACCACACATGTCAACTAAGTGGGTCCAGTTAAGAAAAACATGTTGTTTTTTAACTCTCTTCTTTAAAATGCCCCATCTAACCACTCTAGCCACTTTTTTAAAACCATCCAAGCGCGATATAACATGCCAGTACTCAGTCGATCAAATGTCAAAGAGGTAGATATTTAAAGAGGCTTTGTCTCAAATAGCCTCCTTTCCCCAAGGCACCTGACACCATCATTATTGATCTGGTCCTTGCCACCAATCCATTAACTGAAGGAAATGTGCCAAAGCAGCTCGAGAGCAAGTCATAGGCCATTTATTCTCATATTCATATTTTTCAAGCCGGTTCACTTGCCCGTTATGTGTGCTTGTTACTCATTAATGCAATTTAATAGAGAGAAATTATCTGAAATATATCCAGCAGTCATGATAAGTGTAATGATGTTCTTATCCACATGTACTGGCTGGTGATCACCTTCCTGTCCCAGAACCAGAACAACTGCAACAAGAACAGCTGAGATTGACAAAACTTGACAGATTATTTCTTTAACTTGAATTAGAATTTTAAAAAACATTAACTGCTCCCAACTACAGCAATAGCAGCTTCAACTGTGACTGCAATGTTAGAGGTTGCCGCAAGAATTCTTGATTAGACCCTGCCAAAAAGAAAACAACCAACATGAACAGGATACCAGACTAATACAAAGAAACTAAATTGCAAATCATTCTAATAATCAAAGTATTTTAAATTAGATGACGACTTGCTCCAATATCCTGCTGCAACGTACTTACCTTAATAAGTTTGGTTTGTATCTCGCCATCAGAGGCAACCTCCTGGTGTGTTAACACATATCTGTCACACTTCGACAGGGCCTTCTCGCTGGGTGCAGACACCTGGATGGAATTGGGGATGACGGGCTGCAAAACTGTACCCAAGTCCATACTAGAACTGGGCTTGTGGTCCACCCATTTCTCCCCGCCAGCAGAGCGCGAGCGTCGGTGCAACGGCCGCACCGGTGTCGACGTCTTCAGAGCGGGTTGACAGTTAAAAGGAAGGAAGAAAAATGTACATACGTAAAAAACTGGGGCAAAAGGATTACATCAAACTTTGACAAAGCTAACAGTCATGAAATTAGTAAATAGCTTCTTCAGCTGTAGGGACCTAAATGTGAGAAAAATGGTGTCCAATATTAGCCTGATTAGAAGAGGTGAAGCCTACTCAGAGGTACCAGTTCTCATTTAAACCTCATGCTGCTGCCTGTGGCTAACTCACTGACCCTGTAGCTTCTCTCATTTAGGTTTGAATAAAATGTAGGAGAGTTGTTCCCCTCTTCCTCTCTAGTCAAACACATAGCTCTCCTCCTGGCGCAGCTGTCTGATTGGCCTGCTGGGGACTGAGTTCTCGTTGGCGTACAAGGGGAGCAGTGACCCTGTCCTGGCCTTGGGTTCGTTTCAACCTCCTCAACTCTAGTGGGACTGACTGGCACTGGCGTGACAAGGGGAGAATCAACAGGGCACTGGGGAGCAAAGTGGAAAGACTGCATACATCCATGATTATAGAGTTAGTACAAAGATATTAAACAAGATTCAAATGTTGCAGCAGCAGAAACATCAAACAAACATCCTTGCAATAAATTCTAACTTTTTCGTGGACCGTGTTAAAATTTAGTTGAAATACTAAATTTTAGTTTAGTGAGTGTTCTCAATAGTAGTTAGTGCTGCAGGACTAATGCACTGTACTACATAATAAAGTACAGGTGTTTGTTATTGTATCTTAATGCCGCCACATTTGGATCAGTGATGTTAGTGCAATCAGGAAAGTGTTTTAGTTTTGCAGAGAAGATCACAGTAGCTGTTAAAAGTGAAGGGACAGAATTGTGTTAAACTGCTGTCATGTCATTTAACAATATTTAGTAACTGATACATTAATCAGGAGTTAGACAGTTGCTCTACATGTGCATAGTAAATACAACATACAGGAACAGGAGAGGGTGAGGCCGATCTCTTTGCAGGGAGGCGTTCCTCTCTAGAAGGCCGCTTTGGCTGCGTCTGACGCGGTGGAGGATCAGGACGACCTGGAGTCCTGCTCTCTGTCACGATGGCCTTGAGCTGCTTCAGCTTCTCATCTTTCACCCAGAGCTTGTTTTGCATCTCCAGCTGCATCGCATTAACACGTCTGTCCTGCACAGCAAGAGGCGAAAAGGTTTAAGTGCAACACCACTGACTGTACAAATGGTTATTGGGGAAGTAATACATGTTGCCAAGTATTCTGGCATGTTCAGGACAAATTTCAACCAAATTAAGTGGAAAAATAAGCGATTGGTGAGGCGTACACTTACAAAGAATCACCAAAATTATGAAATCCAACTCTCAGGGCCAAAATGTCATACCTTGAAAAGGTATTTTGAGAACAGCTATTGGATTTTCCAAGGTCCCTTGAGTTTAATAGAAGTTTAAACATGAATCCTTTCAAGAAAAACCATGACATGAACTGGGAGGCCCAATGTGAGTTGGCATGGAATGACCCTGAGGGAAAAGGTCTAAAAGGGCCAAATCTTATTAGAGCTATGGAATACTAAACCATCCATATTTGCTCGATACATCTGAGCCTTTATACTCCCATGCGTGCATCAACTACTGTAAAACAAAGGTCATTGTTAAATTGTCATGTGTGCTTTCTGAATAAGAATGAATACTTTTAATCCCACTTGGAACATTGGGTAGTGCCTTCTTGTGGTCAAAGTGATTACTACGACCACTTGACTGACAAAAAACTTTCACCTGTCAAAACTTTCCCAGACAAAAGGCTGCTGTTGTTTACAAGACAACCTCTTTTTATTAAACATCTGTGTTAAAAGAGGAGTAACTCACACATTCTTTCTCCCACTTCAGCTTGGTATCACAGACCACGCCGTTCATGCGCTGCTCGATGCGTTTCTTGTCGGACTGCTCCCTATGCAACCTCTGCTCTCTGGTTTCCAGCTCCTGCCGCAGTGAACGCTTGTCATCTTCATAGATTTTTGTTGTTTTTTGCAGGATATCAATCTGGAACAGAGCCATGTGGGACATTTAAGAAACTGAGCAACACATCAATTTCAATCCAGCAATCTCTCGGAGGTGTAAATGATGCCGTCCCTCACCTTGTGTTCTTGCATCTTGGTTCTCTTCTCCAGGCGTTCGAGCTCTGCCTTGTTAATCTGAATAACTTTGTCCTTCTCATCCAGTTTGCCAGTTTGCTCGTAAATAAGATTATCTTTGGAAATGAGGTTCCCGTCCAGATCCTGAAGCATGGCCTTCATCGTGTTGGCTAAATAACAAAAGGAAAATGATGTGACCGAGACAAAAGATCCAACTTTTCATCTAACTGTCAAAGCTGAGAAGCGAGGATTGAGCTTGCAATGCGAGCGGGCACCTGCTTGGCTGTATTCGTCAATCATCATCTGTCTGATCCTGTATCTGTGCTGCAGAGCTTCGATCAGCCTTGGCAGAGTGATGTCATCGTCAGGGCTGGTCAGCTCACAAGAGGGTAGAGGTGGGAGGTTGTGCACCAAGTGGCTTATAACAGAGGGCACATCTAAAGGAAACAGACAATTTATCAACTGACAGCTGTCTATAAGAGTACAACACATTCCACATGAAATGTAAACAAATACAGTTTTGGCTCACACAGAAATAATTTTTTTCTGAGTTTGTTTGGGCTGTCTTATTCAGTGCAGAACTTACCTCTGTCTAGTGGACCGCCACGCTCCTCAAGCTTGCGAGACAGTTCCTCTTTAAAGACCTGGTTTCTATGGCGACGGCCCGGGGTGAAGCCACAGATGGGCCTGTCCACCGGCCGAGCCACTTCCACCTCCTGGGTCATCTCTGCAAACCGCATCACCAGCTGGACAAACAGAGCGTGCGTCAGACCAAAAGCGACTTGCGTGCTCATTCGGTGTAAAGTAATGGAGACAGTTTAACCATCAGATGAACATACCAAGGTCTCCTCGTAGTCGTCAGCTTTGGGATTCACACAAACAACCATTTTGACTTTGCCCTCTCCATCAAAGTAATTCTTGAACAGATGGGTGACTTTAGAATCTCTGTAGGGGACCATCTGTAGGAGACAACTTGCATTACCTACATGGTTCATGAGTATTTTTAACGATAGCGTTCAGCTTTAGTAACTCATACCCTGTTTGAGCCACACATCTGGTTTTCCCGAAGTATCTCGATGCACGTCCGCAGATTCAGCAACGACTGATTAATGTTACCTACAGGGAAAGAATGTTGTTTAATCTCACATAAACTTCAGCTACACATAAGGCAAATTTGGATGTTTGGGTAACACACCTGCTTCACGTATACGGGTTCCTTCTGCCCCCGTCCTACCGGTGCGCTCACTCCCTGCCAAGTCCACCAGGCACAGCTGACTAACAGTCACCTGGTTTTTATCCTGTAAAAACAAGATTTTTAAAAAGCCTTCAGTGTCAGGGCTTTCAACTGCGGGACGAACCATTTGGTTTTCAGTTCTAACGGACCTGGAGAACGTTGTCGCCGTCAGCATCAAGAGGAGCCTGAGCCAGTTTAATAATGAGCACACTGTGGGAGCGGCTGGACTCTCTGTTCAGGCAGGTGTTGGCAACCTTCCTCTTTTTCTGACCTGGAACAACATAGTAAAGGCAAACGTTTTCAAGTATCTAGACTCACAGATATCATCTTCACATGTGAATCTGAGCTACTCTGGTTGAGACACAAAACTCAAATTGATCCATTTAGCTCATAAAAGACCTGCTCAGAGAGAAGATTAACGCGGGTCATTTCCTGGCCAAAGCCAACCCGGAGGCTAGCAGTGCCAGGTCAGTCACATCTACAATCATCAGCGCAGTCATTTTCCTTATTCCTTTTTCTTTGACTCTTTGGTTTCTAAATGTAGATCTTACCTTTCCAGAACACTTGAAATGCCTCCTCGGCAGATTTGACTTCAACCTCCATACAACCAGCCACGTACATGTTGTGATTCTGATCCTCTCTGAGGATTCTAGATTGAGGTGGTCTACATTGAGGAAAAAAAAGGGTTACTCACTGCAGATGTGGAACAAATGAGCATCAAACATTTGGAGGAGGGGTGGGGTGTGCTTGATTCCAGCCATGGGAAGTAATCAGACAGTAACAATCATGAAGCGCCATCCAAAGCAACAGACAGGAGGTTTAAGGGCATTCAGGAAGTTAAACCATAACATAACAGAGACTACAAGCAGCAGCAGGGAAGTGTAATGATTTTGGGGGACTAAAGGAACTCTCGTCAATACTGGAGACATTACGCTGTAGCACAGAGTACTAAAGTATCACCTTGATTTAAAATGCCAATTTAACTGTATTTTATTTAAAAAGTTGTTTTTTTTTAAAGTTTTTTTATTACTGTTGATAAAAAATATTTACCAAAAAAAGGCTCATTATAAATCCTTAAATCCCTGAGCAACAGTACAAAACTTTAATACATTCAGTTTACTAATGAACATGCTGTAAATAAATATTAGGCACATTTGCAGATAAATCTTTTGAAGCAAGTCTTGTTACTCTAATATGTTATCCCTTAGATTTATGTTTTGTACATCGATTAATAAAATAATCCAGTAGATAAAATCATCATTCATAAACAGAAAACATTGAAACTATTTCAATTAATACCCAGCCCTACTTTTTTGATAACTTCTTAGTTGTTGTGTTTTTTAAAAAAGATAAAAAAAATTTTTTTGCAAGTTTGGAAATGTCCCCAGCATTCACACGGCTCCACTTACAATCTAGGTTACACATTAAAGAGGGAAAGTTCATCTTAAATCAGGCTACTAGTCTGATGGACGAGTATTCACTGGTCACATACATGAACTCAGTGTTCTGGCGCAGAGGTGTGCCTCCACCATTCCACCTAGTAAAAAGAAAGACAATAATTCTGTCTTCAAGCTCCTCCGAACAGAAGAACACTTTGCACATGTATAACATGACACAGATGCAGAGAATGTAGAGTGGATCAATAGTTGCAAGCATAGTCCTGCTCACGTCAATAATAAATGTATTTTTGTGTGTGCAGGATCTTCCAGCTACTCGGATATAAAATAATCCCCTTTAAAAACCCACTACACTTACATATAAAATGTAAATGTTTAATTACTCAAAACAGTTCAAACCTTGTCTTTAAATGCACATTTATACATTTGAATTATGATCCTTTCACTTAGCATTTTCTGAACTCACTTTGGTTTGATTACATCCTCCTGAGTTTCCTCCAGGAGATCATAGATGTAGTTGTTGTAGATTTCTATGTAGGAGACGAAGACGCTGTAGCTGCTGTCCTCGTCCGCACCATCTGCTTTATACGCCTCCTCCGGCTTTATCATGTCCGCAATCTCAGGGTCCAGCTTTTGTCTGAAATCAAAGAAGTGATTTTCAGCTTATATACATCAGTCGCACTGTAGAAACTGTAGTATTCCTGAGGGTTAGGGATTTACCTGGCTGAGGGTGTTTTAGGAACAGGCAAGTTGTTCTCCCGCCTTTGGCGCTCCAACAGAGCATCAACTTCATTCTGGACCTCCATACCATTTTTGTCATCTGTCTTGAAAACCTGAAAAACAGAGAGGAAGGAATTAGATTAATAGTGTGCAGATTTAAAAATGATAGATGTATGGGTGTACAAGAGAGAGCTTCCCGTCTTACATATCTTTTGGCCTGGTAGGGTCCTATACTGTTAAAGATCATGTCAAGCGAGCGAGGTAGAAGTCCACCCTGGCCTGGAGAGCCTGTCATGGTGAACGTCTTTCCGCTTCCCGTCACCCCATACGTAAAGAGTAGACCTGCAACATCCAGAGCGGAGACCATCAACTGCCAATTATAATCTCACAGCTAAACAGTGCTTTTCCTTTTCCTGTTAAAATGCAGGGAAAGTTCAGTCAGAGGACTTATTACTGAGATAAAGAAAAGACAAATCACCACTCTTACCATTTTTTCCATGAATGAGATCGTCGACAAGAGGTTTGGCCACATGTTCAAAAAGCTCCATCTGAGATATTGAAACTCCAAATACTCTTTTGAACGAATACTGTGTCTGCGAGACAGAAGAGATGAATTGCAATAGTTAAGACTCGCATCATCATATATATTCTTATTTCCACCAAATAAACATTATGAGATTAAAACCAACCACGGGGTGTCTTGTCTAGGTACTTTCTGACGTCCCCAGCTTTTCAGTGGCACTCAACCTATTAATTCCTACTGAAGGTGAACATTTTATCAACAGGCCACAAAGGTTTCTCTTTTGAAAAAATAAAAAAATAAAAGGTCTGCTATGTTTCCCTCCCAGTTAGATATGGCCTGGAATGCTTCCACAGGGAGGAGTCTAACAGGCATTCTTAAAATACTTTTGAATCTCTCTCTTCAGTGTGAAGGAGGGGGTTATTGTGCAAATGATGACAAATACCTCTGCTATTTCCCTCAAGTACTAGAACAAAGGAGGAGAACATAAACAGTCCAAGTCCGCTAGATGTGTTACCTCTTTGTACTCTCCATTTCTGTTTGTTTTGAAGCCTTCGGGTGCGTGGAGCTGGATGGTGGAGCTGCTGATGACCTCGATGCAGCACTCCTCGTCCTCCGCACCCAGGGGCCGGACACGACAGTACACCTGGGGAAAGAACATCAGTCAAAGTGTGCTTCAGGAGGTGTTTACTCCCTAATGAACGTCAGTTTCTGATCCGTGGAAATCCATTCAGTTAGTAACATACTGTAATGTGAAACTAACGTTACAGCTAGGCAAGCATTGGGGTTATTATTGAATGCTAACGTGCAGTTTGTGTTTGCCAGTACAAAGATTAATTACTGAACAACGTAGTGACCCAACTTACCCCAACCGGGTCTTTCTGGTTGTTGGGTGGCTTCTTTGGAGGAGGCCTGCGGGGAGTTTTCCCCTTCCTGAAATATTAAGCATCTTTCATTAGGACAGTGCATTGTTAGCCTTTGATTACAGTAAAGCGATGATGCGTTAACAAAGCCACGGGCTAGACGGCTTATTAGCCTCAGGCTAACGTTACGGCTAAGCTAACTAACTTCTCTTGTTTGGATTCCGTTTTAAAGCGGCCAAGCTAAATTCCAACACGATATTTGAGATTAGGATAATAATTCTAGTTAATGTACTTTACACCCGGTACAAAAAGCAACATTAAACTGTACTCACGCTTGTCTGATCATTGTTACTCTGCTCCTTGTATCGTTAGTTTGTCCGTTCCTGTTGCTACAATTTTGAACTTTCCCTCCGGAGAACGAGGCGGCAGCAGCCAATCAGATTCCATAACAACCGATCACGTGTTTCCGCCTTGACTTCCGAGCATTTTATGGAAACTACCACGGAAAGTGTCAAATATGCAACCTATTATAATTATTATTGGATAGATAGATAGATAGATAGATAGATAGATAGATAGATAGATAGATAGATAGATAGATAGATAGATTTTTCTAACTAAACATATTTACTTATCTTAAGTCGTCTTTGTATCAATTTGTATATTTCCACATCTTTCAGATAACAGAACCAACTTCTTTATGTTTAAGTATATTTTCTGTAGTTTGTCTTCCACACTTATTTTAGCAGTGTACAATTTTTTTGTTATTGTTTTTTTCCACTTGTTTCGGCAATGCACGTTTTTGTATTTGTTGTTACTGTAAAACACTCCATTTTAAAAGTTAACTAACCATATTAATGTATTAGTCTGACTGCCATTACACATAATAAGTGTGTGTTGTTCTTTTTTTATGACATAAAGCCTCTGTAAAAAGACAGCTGATCTGACGTCATGTTGTAGTCCTGCCTAAACACCAAACATGGCGTCCGCTGATGGTTATTGGTGGATAAACACTGACACCTACCGTCCACAGGCCGTCACACACACGTTACAAAACACCCACTTTTGCAGCCACCCTCACGTGTACTGCTGCGTTATGCAAACAGTGAAGCTCCTGCTCTGAATGTACTGCTCCAAACACTGAAAATCGCAGGTGAGAAGATTGATTTCACTTGATTGATGCTCTTAAGTGATTAACTGTCGAGTCAAAGCCTCAGTGTTGTGCTGCACGTTAAGGTTCGTCCTATGTTTTTAAAAGGGAGAAATGAGAAGACCGACGAAGTCAGACGCCTCCGAAGCAAAGGGAAAAGTAAAGAAAAGAGCCGGGGAGAGCTCTGCGACGACCCTCTCCAAGAAACTACGAGACAAGAAAGATGGAGAGAAATCCAAACAAGGTGTGCAGCCCCGACGGGACAGCTGGAGTTGGCGATACTGATCATGAAATGTACCTCATGTCATGACAGTTTTGGTGTGTGTGTGTCTTGCAGGGCCTCGTCTCAAACCTGCAGCAGTCCAGAAGAGGACTGGGTATGGGAGCATCCTGCACTACATTTACAAGAGCACACTGGGACAAAGCCTGCACTCACAGATGAGACAGGTGAGGCTTCACTCATAGGCTGGACAGAGAGCTGACAGGAACTGATGACAGTGTAGATTAAAATATATTACTATATTGCACTACTGCGACTACTTGTATGTGAAAACTGGCAAGTTTTCCATATGCAGCACTAATACTGTAGATGACTTTGCAAGTGTGCATGGTGTAGGCCTTTGTGTACATTATTCTCTATTATGTAGAAACATGTTCATGGCCAGATTAAGTTGTTACAGTGCAATAAGATTCACTGGGGTACAAATGAGCTTTCCCTTATAACCCCTGTTTCTCCCATTCCTGTGAATGTGCAAAGTATTTTCATATAGGATCTGGCTGTAGCTTTGTTGTTATTGTGACATATAAGCAGAGACCTAAGAGAACTAGATTTTGACACAGGTCACATCAACATGTCAGTTGATGTTGTGATTTATTGTGATTTAGTCCAAACAATCAAGTTTATGAACCGAAAGCCAATGATCACTAATCATCTCTTCTAATGAGGAGTCCTGTGTGTCTCTGCCTGCTACACTTCCTGTGTGGCTGTGAGTTTTGCAGAGTCTGTTTTAATGGAAATAGTTGGTGATTGAGTGTACAATATCTAAGATTTTTTTGTTTTAAACATTCCAAAAATAACATTTTTTTTTTTTTAAGTGCTCCTGTGCTCACTGTGTAAACGCCAGCACTCTCCTGTTAGTCCTGTTAGCTGCATGGCTAACAGAGCCAACATGCAAACAGTATGGATGTATAAACAGAGCAGAGATAGCAGCAGTTAGCAGTTACTCTTGAGCTTTGCTGCCCCTGAGTATGAATTCAAGGTGGCTGATTCTTATGTATTGGCCATGTTAATGTATGTTGATCCTCCATGTGTTGTAAATATGTCTCCACTTTATATTAATAAGCATATTCGTTGTCTCCTCCAGTGTCTTCAGGAACCTTTTGTGCGCTCACTCTCGTCCTATCATTTCCACGGCGCAACCAGCCCCTTCGACCGCAGGATCACCTGCCTGGAGTGGCACCCGACTCATCCCACCACTCTGGCTGTGGGCTCCAAGGGCGGCGACTTGTATCTGTGGGACTTTGAGACGCCCACGAAACAAACTTTCATTCAAGGGGTGAGTGTCCACGCGGCCGTCTGGTTAATTGTAACAGCAGCACACCTGCATGCTTTTTTAATTATGCAACTCTGTTATTAAGACTACTAACACTAAGATTACATTTTAGGCTGTGCAAATTAGATTTTTAATGAAATGTATTTCATGTTACTGTTATTGGTTCTCTGCCTAGATGGGGGCTGGAGACTCAGTTACAGACATGAAGTTTAACCCACTAAATCCCACTCAGCTGTTCACCTCGTCTATCGGGGGTACGACAGCACTGCGAGATTTCAATGGGACGACTCTAACAGTGTTTGCCAGCACACTCACGCTAAAGTAAGACTGAGTCCCCTTGTGTTCTGTCAGCTCAAGTCAAAAAAGGTTGTAGAGTTCAGTCAGCCCAGCGTCAGTCTTTTCTACCAGACGGCCCCTCGTTGATTTAATGCTGCACATTTATATGGCAGTGTAGTGCTCATTACTGCCCAGTGATAGGCCTGCATTTGTGTTTTTGTGCACAGAACGGAGCAGGAGACTTTATCGGAGGGATGAAGTTCTGCCCGACAGACCTTTCCAAAGTCTATGTGGCTTCTGGAGAGGGCACATTGACCATGCAGAGCTTTGAGGGCCACACGCCCACTGTCCTGTCCAGAACTCAAGACTGTGGCCACGATCACCACAATGTCTGGTGAGAGACCTGCAGAGAAGACTGACGCTCAGCTGAAGGCTGTGATCTTGTAACATTATGCTTTAGTTTATCATGCCTTCTAAAATAAAATCTGAAAATGTTAGCTTTGCTGACAAAAGAAAAAAAGCTCTTAAGTTTCAAAACAATGCATTTATTAGATCATACAATGTGTTTTTTATTGTCTAAATTACCTTCATTTAGGGCCTCAAATTCTGATTATTTCCATCAACGAACAGTCCAAAACCCAACAACTATTAATTTACTATATTTACTATCATGAACGAGGAAGAAAAGCAACAAATCCCTACATTTCAAATGCTGACCAGCAAATGTTTGACATTTTCTGCTTGAAATATCACTGAAATTATTAATCGGTTATCTAAAAAGTTGGCAACTAATTTTATTTTGATTGACTAATCGAAAACTTAACAAATCCTTGCAGCTCTGCTGGATTTTAATTGAAAACCTTTAAAATCCTAAGAAATATGAGAAATGTTAAATCTGTTAAATCCAGTCAATGAACCTTTTTCTCTCTTTTTTCTTTTAGTTACTGGTACTGCTGTGTCGATGTGTCTGTAAGCCGACAGATGCTCGTGACAGGAGACAATGTGGGAGAGCTCACACTCCTGGGTTTGGATGGCCAAAAGGTACGGTCCATCCTACAGTAAAGCTGATAACAGGGTTCGTGCAAACATTTTGAAAATGCTGCGTGTTAACCATTAATGCACCTTAAAAAATGCTGGATTTTCAATATGAACAGTTTTTCCACTCATACAATCACTCAGGTAAAGCAAAAATCTTTATATATTTGAAATGAAGAGCTCCTTCCATCATATGGTGATGAAAACGTGCAATCAAAATTGGTAATATAAACAAACATTGATTAAACATTGATTGCTTTGGGTGTAAAGGAATTCTGTGAACTTCATCTTCAGCATTTATAGTCACAACTCCGATGTGTTGATATAAAGGCTTTGATAATCTGGTAATTTTTGTTTCAGGAGCATTAAAATGTGCCTGAATTTGACTCTTTTAAAGATGATTGAACCTGAGATCATTTCAGCGCAGAGGGTTCAGTTATTCTCATGTGTTTTTTAATGAAGACATTTTAGTCGCTGATGGCTTTGTTTTGATTTTCGTAGATTTTCAAAGACAAGTTGCACAAAGCCAAAGTGACCCACGCAGAGTTCAACTCCCGCTGTGATTGGTTGCTGGCGACGGCCTCGGTTGACCACACGGTGAAACTTTGGGACCTGAGAAACATCAAAGACAAGAAGAGCTTCCTCCATGAGCTGCCTCATGACAAAGCCGTCAACTCAGGTAACACTCAGAAAAACACCTCCAACGTTCTGTTGCTGCCACTGAAAATTCATTTGATAAAGAATACAATTGTGAAGAAGAAGTTAAAAACGTCATTGTTGGTTTAGGGTGGGAGTGATTTCTTTTTCCTCTTTGTTCTCTGTCACAGCCTATTTCAACCCACTGGACTGCTCCAAGCTGCTCACCACAGATCAGTACGACCAGATCCGCGTCTACTCGTCCTCCGATTGGTCGAAGCCTCAACACATCATCCAGCATCCACACAGACAGTTTCAGCATCTCACACCCATCAAGGTTTGTTTCTTCTTGTGTTTTTTATCCCGCTGTAACTCACACAGTAATAAAATTAACATGTGCAGTCTAACCCTGAAATGTTCAGGAGCATTTCCTGCATGAGGTGATGTGAGAATGAGGGCAGAGACGGATTTTAAGGGAAATCCGTACCACCAGTTTACCTTAACGGATGAAAGCAGTAACACTGTTGGGACGATAACGAGTGTTCGTCCATCTGACTTTCAGTTGTCTCCCAAACTTATTTTAATATTCACTGTATAACATCATCCCAGTAATTTTTTGACAACAATGTTTTGAAGAGGCTGTAGTAAATTTGCACAAGTGGTGGAAGCACATACACAAAGAAAGACACATTAGACATGATTGAAGTTAAAATCCTGGGTTGCAGGATAATCTGCCTTATTAAAAAGACCCATTTTTCTTTTTAGAGAACAGCCAACAAATCAAATTTTCAAAAAAGATTGAAGAACCTCAAATTCAGTCAGTGTGAGACTGGCAGGATTGTATACAGTGAAGTTACAAATTTGTCTCACTGGCGTTCAGCATGAGTTGTAGAGCTGTGTGAAAACCGTGGCATTCAGTATCCAAATGCGTAGAAGAATCTGTTGGAGAAATCATGTTAATAGTCGCGTAATTCTTAGATAGTATTCCAACAGACAAGGGGAAGCAACATCCTGTCATTTGTGCACGCTGGTCAGTGTGTGACAGCTGTCGTTATTTCCCTGTAGGCCACATGGCACCCTGTCTATGACCTCGTCGTGGCGGGCCGCTACCCTGATGACCGCGTTTGTCCCGGAGATCATAGGACCATCGACATCTATGACGCCAACACAGCGGAGCTCGTGTATCAGCTGCAAGATCCCGCCGCTGCAGGGATCAAAAGTGTGAGTATGTTTTTAAAAATCGCAGGAAAAACGTCTGAAGGCAAGAAAAACGTTTTCACTAACGCACATAAATGTGTTAACAGGTCAATAAATTCAATCCAATGGGTGAAGTGATTGGAACTGGAATGGGTGAGTTCTTCAGAAGCACATCAGTCAATGTGTTTGGTTTTTTTTTATCTGATGATGTTGAGGTCGGATACAGATGCTTAATGTTTACCCACAGGTGTGACGGTCCTGGTCTGGGACAGAAACGAGTCATTGATGAGCGATCATCCCCAACAGGGGGAAACCTCCACCTCAGCTGACAGTGTGAGAGGCCAGAGGAGGAGTCAGCAGCGCTCCAGCCGGGACCGGAGAGGACCTGCTCTGGATGCAAAGCTCAAGAAGAAACTTGCTTCTCTGGAAGAATCAGGGACCAAAACCAAGACCAAGACTGGGTGTACAAAACAAAAGCAGGCTCAGACGAGGAAGAAGTGAACTATGTTTATGTTCCTTTACTGTTTACTGTTCGTCGTGTCTCTAACTTCAGGGATTGTTTTGAATGTTTAAAACATTTTTATCATATATGCCTTTATAAACCAGTTCAAAACTGGAACTCTTGTACATTCACACAAATGCTTTTTCTACTGTACTTTAATAATAAAAAATAAAAAAAGTTCCCTTCATAATCAAGTCCTTAATCTTTGACCTCTTTCGTTACGAAAAAAACATCACAGGAAGATTTAAGGCAACTTATTTATTGCATACACATTTATCTCATGCAGTCTGGCACTTTCATGCATAATTGAAGAGAAAACTTCCACGTAGCTCGTGGACCGTGACATTGGCCAGCTGGAGGAGCACTCCACCCCAGGCCTCCTGTTCCTCCTCTCTCTCCTGGTGCCTGGCCTGGTGGGCAGAGTACACCATGCTCAGGACGAGACTCTCAAACTGAGCATGAGTCAGCGGCCTCCCCCTCTGGCCCTGCAGCTCGGACACCATCTGCTCCATGGAGCTCTGACTTCTGGGGATGTTGTCATTGATCTGGGACAGGAAAGTCCGCCCCGCCTTCATGGACGCCAGCTCCTTATCTAGCAGGACGATGTTGTTGTCCTGATCCATCTCCACCCCGCCCAGCAGGATCTGTGTTCCGGATTGAAAAAGGACACGTCCCTCACTTACTTACTATGTGATTAAAACACTTTAAATGTATCTGCATGTAGACTTCTGCAGAGCTGTGAAATGAGGAAAATACCTCAAACATCAGGTTTGCATCAGAGATTGATGAGCCAGTTTTATGAGAAGTTGGGCTTTTGCCAGCAGCCACATCTGAAGAAGAAAATACCAACGTTTAACTGCAATATAATTGAAATGAATCACTGGAAATAAACTAAGTGCATACGTACAGTGACATCAGGGAACACAGTGTCTTTTTATAACATCTTTAAAAAAATGTGTCCACATCGCAGTGCTGTCAAGAGATCTTGTTTCTTCTTACCTTGCAGCGCAGGCTCAAACCAAAGCCACAAAACGACCTGAAGGCAGATGTGAAGTCGTATTTTCATATTTAGTCTCCCTTTACCGACACATAACACACCACATCGTTCTCACCTCTGCTGTCCCTCGTCTACTTTTGTGAATCCAGGCAGAAGCAGCTCAGCCTGAATACCGTACATTTTTTCACCTTGGAAAAAGGGACCAAAAGCCAGTTGGCTGTAATGCAGAGCAGACAGCAGCGCTCTTTTTAATTCCTGGTTCTTTTCATCCACTGCATGAAGAACTGTTGGCTGGCTCGACTTCAAAGTTCACAGAGCCAGCTGACCTTCTACGATATTTGTTCTCCGGTAAGTACAAGACATTATGTGGGTAATGTATTTTCCCAGTGGGTTCATGTTTAGCAATAGAAAATAAAACTCAACCAATGAATAAATATACAAAAAACAAACATTAATAGGGTCAGTATTATTATATTATTTATTCTATTATTATGGTATTAATAATAATAATGATAATGATAGTTCAAACTTTACCAGTCATTGGTTGACGCGACTGAAAGGACTGCACTACTTCGCAATGGAAAAAATATATATTTTCTGCTTAATATGTTTCTCACAGAATTTATAGGTGTTATTATTTAAATCAAACTTCATAAGCAAGAATCCATTGGAGGGATCAGAGTCACTGGATAAGACAAATATGTGCAGTAAGCTTTAAAACCCAACGCAGTACGGTGTTGTTTTAAACAGTACATGCTGCATGTGTCATACACAGAAATTGACTCTGTGTACGTTTGTAAATTTCACAAGGGCTGCACTTAACTACAATTTTGAGGCACTTGAGTATTTCCATTTTCTGCTACTTTTATACGTCACTGCATTATGACAAGAAAAACATTTTCACTTGTTTTCAAACAAGAGAAAAATCCTCTAAAAAAATGTTTCACTTGGTTTCAAATATGAAAAGAAAATTCTTCTAAAAAACTTTTCTCACGGCGTTTACTTGCAGTATAATAAAAAAGAAGTTTTTTTGCCTGCATATAATCACTAGCATGATTTGAACTTTTAGAAGAAAATTATTGACAATCTGATTAAAAAACAGACTGATTCTGTTGTTTGAAAATGCTGAATATTTGCATAAAGTATAGTAATTTGTGTAAATATATGTCTAATTGTACTTTTACTTGTACTTTTAATACTGTAGTACTTTTATTGCCTGAAAATTACTTTTGATACTTTTGCACTCCCTCTCAGACACTTAAAGACTTTTAATAGGCTACTATTCATATGGGTGACTTTTTCTTCTACCTAAGTATTATTTTAGCATAATATCTTTACTTTTACTCAAGTATGACTATTTGATTATTTTTACAACACTACAATACAACATTATTTACATCAAGTAGAAAGGTAGTATTTCCAAAATGACAGGTGTAGTAACGCAGCTCCACCACACGGCGGCGGTAGCACCAGTGAATCGTCTGCACAGCTGAACGACGAAAAAAAAAGTTTATTTACTTCCGGTCAAGAGTTCAGCTGCTCCTGAATGATACAATTAGAGGAAATAAAGGTAACCACGCTTGTTTACTTGTTCTATTTAAGACGTTACGACTCTTCTGTCTTGTTTACACTTTTAGTTAAACTCTGCTTCCACGATATCGCGGTTGAATTGTCAGTCGCGGGAACGTTAGCTAGCTAGCTAGCTAGCTGCTGTGGGCGCTAACGCTAGCTCATCACAACCGCAGATAACGGGAAAGACAACATGGCTAGCGTTAGCGTAGCATAGCCAGTGTCAATGTAAACTGTGAATTATTTTTATTTGTTAATTTTATTTTATTTCGATTCTGTCGCAGAAAGCGTTCCAGGTGTTGAATTATATTGTGTTTTCTGGTAGCTTTGTAGCATTTTAGCTCTTCTAGTTGAAATCATGTTTATTGGGGATGATGATATTACAAAGTGCTTTCAGTATAATACAGTACAATTTAACAGCAGCATTACGAGAGTATCCAAAATGATAATGATACGAAACCAGCGCCAAAGCTAGAGAGATAATTCACCTTATATTAGTTTATTTTGTATTAACACATATTAGTACGTCTGCTGGTTATTAACAAGAAATTGCAGAGCAGAAATCGAGTGCATAGATTGATCATAACAGACCACTGATGTGTATTTTCAACTAAAAGCTGTCCTGTCATAATGTCCTCATGGTCAAATTCAGCAGTCATAAAAACATGTTATTATTTATTTATTTAAAAACATTCTGGCAGATAGATTATCAGATTTTATACATACCACAATATCAACATCAGCTTTTATCGACTTCTCTAGATAAGGTACAGCAACATCTGAACATTATAACCTTAATAAATGCAGGGGTTTGTTGTACTTCCTTTGTATTACACTGCATTAGTTTCACTGAGATGTGTCTTACAAACTGAAAACTGTGTGTAATGGATCCTGTGCTGTTTGGTGATTTTTTTTGTCAGGCAAGCAGCAAAGATGGAGTCCAGCGAGGATGGGGGCCTTAGTGTCGGAGGCTCTGTGGGAGAGGAGAACTACTTCCTGGGATATACCTTCACCGACCGCTCCCACTCCAGCCGGGTGGTGAAGAGCATCATGGACCTGTGTCTGGAGGACGGCTTGTTTGCCGACGTCACTGTCACTGTGGACAGCAAAGAGTTTCACCTGCACCGGCTGGTGCTCTCGGCACAGAGCAGTTTCTTCCGCTCCATGTTCACCTCCAACCTTAAAGAGTCGCACAACCGCGCCATTGAACTGAAGGATGTGAGCGCCACCGTCTTTCAGCTGCTGATCGACTACATCTATCACGGCACGATTAAACTGAGGGTGGAGGAGCTGCAGGACACCTACGAGATGGCAGATATGTACCAGCTGACTGCGCTGTTCGAGGAGTGCTCTCGCTTCCTCTCACGGACGGTCGAGGTCAAGAACTGCCTACAGGTGACTCACTGTTTCTCACAAAACAGTCTTTGGCTACATGTTTGTACTTGTGTAGTATCAGTTTCATGAGTGTCTGTTTTTGCCCAGGTGATGTGGCTTGCAGACAGACACAGTGACCAGGAGTTGTATACTGCGGCCAAGCATTGTGCTAAAATCCATCTGGCTCAGTTGCATCAGACTGAAGAGTTTCTGAATCTGCCTCTCTGTCTTCTGTTGGACATCATCAAAGGTATTGACCATCGCCATCCTATCACTGTGTGCCAACCCAATCCAAAGCTAAAACACAAATTATGTTCACTGTGACACTGTTACATGTTTCCAGTCGAGTTTAGTGTTTCATGTACGCTTGAAATCCAGTCTTTACCGGAATGGCCGATATCTAGCTGTGGCCTTTGTGGTTGAAAAAGATATCATTAAAAACATGCAAAAACAGTTACAGTCCTGTGATGTTGATAACACATTTATCGGGCATCCTGGGAGCTGAATGGTTGAGGCATTTATCAATGCCAGTCTGCTCGCCAAATGAGTAGTGTTATAAAAACAAAACCCATTTTATCAATGTGACTCACTGTGTTGTGTTTGTCTGTGTTCAGATGGCGTTCCGAGCTCACAGAATCCAACAGTGGCTATCGAGTCGTGGATAAACCACAACAAGGTGGAGAGAGAGGAGTTCTCTTGTATCCTCCAGGAAAACCTCAAGGTAACATTATTAAATGTAACACTGAGAAATATTGAAGAGAATGCTCAATTTTTTTTTTCTGTTGTAATAATTTGTATCTCTGGTGTTTGGTTTATCTTTATCTTGTGTATCCACAGGAAATTGGCGAGAACGTCCACATTTACCTGATTGGTAAAGAGGAAGCGCGGACGCACTCCTTGGCTGTGTCGCTTCACTGTGACGAGGACGATGCGATCAGTGTGAGCGGTCAGAACAGTCTGTGCCATCAGATCACTGCAGCCTGTAAACACGGAGGCGACCTGTATGTGGTGGGGGGGTCCATCCCGCGGCGCATGTGGAAGTGCAACATGCACACCATGGACTGGGAGCGCTGCGCCCCGCTGCCCAGAGACCGCCTCCATCATACCATGGTCTCTGTCGCTACGGAGGACGCTATCTACTCACTCGGAGGCAAGACGTTGCAGGACACACTTTCTAATGCCGTCATCTACTACACAGTGAAGGACAACATGTGGACAGAGACCAGCCAACTGGACACGGCGGTGTCCGGAGCTGCCGGCGTCAATCTGGGAGGCACCATTTACCTGCTCGGAGGGGAGGAGAACGACATGGACTTTTTTACCAAGCCATCTCGACTGATTCAGTGCTTTGACACCGCCTCCCAGAAGTGCCAGATCAAGCCTTACATGCTGCCGTTCGCCGGCTGCATGCACGCCGCGGTCCACATGGACGTGATCTTCATCGTGGCAGAGGGAGACTCGCTGGTGTGCTACAACCCTCTGCTGGAGAGCTTCACCCGCCTTCGCTTCCCAGAGGTGTGGAGCTGCGTTCCATCACTCTGGAAGGTGGCCAGCTGTAACGGCTGCATATACGTCTTCAGGGACAAATGCAAGAAAGGCGACGCAAACACGTTAAAGTTTAACCCGGCCACGTCCGTCGTCTCCGTTATCAGAGGTATAAAAATCCTCCTCACGAACTGGCAGTTTGTTTTGGCCTGAAACGTCCTCTGGATGTTCGCGATCTCACCGCAGACAATCAGGGAATACTGGTGGATAACTTACCATGACTCCACTGTCGAGACATCCAGAGAGGGACCTCTAAATGTATTTACTCAGCTGGTTTCTGTGTCACTCATTCCATTCTGACTTGTACAAACAGTTGCTGTGTGTGTCTCATTGTTAGCGGAGAGGTCAAACCATTTGTGATGATGCTGTAACCGGTGTTGATCTAATCTACAATTGTTTTCTTGTGCACTGCTGGTTTATTGACACGCATGAACAACTTAAACTGAACAAAAGACATCCTTCAGTATATTGTACGTGAATCATGATGTTGTAGGTTAAATGTCCTCTCAAATTTTAAGTGCATAAACATGATGACGGACAGTGTTTTCTAACTTTTTCACAGTTTCTTGTCTTGAGATTGTATTTCTGGATGTACGATGTTTAAGTTAAACTGTTGACAGAAATGCTAAATGTATCGCTGTAGCTTCATGTTTTGTCCTGTTAGCCTTCGAGCACTAACTGTATGTCACTGTTATGTTTATTACTGGGGGATTTGGAATCTTTCATTCTTGCAATTACGCAGCGTCGCGTTTTGAAAAATTCTGCACTAGCTCAACAAAACAATAACTCCCAGCAGTATTTATCTTTGGTCATGCATCTTGTGAATGGCGAGGTGATAAAGGTGCCTGTTTTGTCCTTGGGAGGCGGGGGGGAGGGGGGAGTTGAAGGAGAGAAGGCTACTACAGAGAGGCCAGAACTTTGATCCCATTGATGTGCTGCAGGAGGCTGTGCAGCTGAAACCCAAACCCAGTAACATGTCAGACTTTGTGAACTATTCTAAGCATCAGTTGCTGACGCCAAGATGAAGGGTGGGGGTTTCTGGGGGCACATATGCGCCTCCATAAGAACTCCCAATAGGAACCGACGGCCACCACTACCCTCATCTGACATGCAAGTCCCTTAATGTTGGGCAATAAAGCTGTTTATAGCCCCTGTATCACAGTTCACACCCCCACATGATGTGAGAGTCTGCTGGGATCCATTTGTGGACGTGTTTTTAAACGCTCCAGAGGGTTTGTGATGTAAAAATGTGCAGTCCAGTGTTCCAGCGAGTGAGGGTCGGTGTGAAGGTAGATTGCTAGGAGCTGTAGTGACCTTGGGACCGCTTGCTGAGGGCAGGACAGAATTCCTGAAGGGACACATGGTCTAGAGTGACAAGGCCATCTGCTGTAGCGCCAGCAGTAGGAGGAAGGTGGAGGGGGTCGGTGCTGAGAATTCCTCTCGCTGGGGTGTGGAGGGAGTAGATATTCTGGGATATCACTGCTAGCACTCCGGTGGGAAACGTGTTTCTTTGGCATTTTTCAAGCGGAGATCTTGGGGAGAATTTTTTTGGAACGGGCGGCTCATCGCACGGTTAAATGGGGAAGGTATTTTCCCGGCTCTCTCTGGTGATAATGGTCTTGCTGTGTTGCCGTTTTACTTCGGTGGATCCGGTTTCCTCTACGTCTCAGCACAGCCGGAGCTGAGAGAGCGGGATCCTGTAGGCCCTCTCTGGCTCCGACCCCTCTCAGGAGGATCATCTTCAAGGGATCTTCTTTGGAGTTGTACTGTGCATGGCAAGGATCTACTTTCTTGCTGCCTCACTGAAATTGCATGGCCTAAACGAATGAATATTTTTATGAGGCGCCTTGCACCAGAGATGGGCCAGGACCAAACGAAGCAGCAGATAGAGAAGGGCCTGAGGTTGTATCAGTCCAACCAGACAGACAAAGCCCTGCATGTGTGGACAAAAGTGCTGGAGAAGACCTCAGATCCTGGGGGGAAGTTTCGGGTGTTGGGGTGCCTGATTACAGCTCACTCAGAAATGGGAAAATATAAAGACATGCTCAAGGTAAGAACAGTCGGCAACTTTAAGAGGTTCGATTTGTGTGAAATATGTTTTGGTAGCTGTGTTGTCATTTGGATTTTAAATAATTCACACTAAGACATTTCTCACATTTTTAAGGCCGATCATATGTTGTTATGCAACCAGCTGTAGCGTGTGTGTGTGTGTTTGAGAGAGAGAGAGAGAGGTTGAATGCCACTGTATTGCCACTCAATTTTATATGTCATCATGTCTGCTACAGTTCATGCTGCAGCAGCATTTTGGCAGCGATTGTTGAACGCGAGGGGGTCAAAAGTCGCCTCATTGGTTCCATTTACAGTGATCTTGAGAAGCATGGGTTAATTTGTGGCTTCCATGCGATGCAGAGTAAATAAGTGCCCTGCAACCCGAGTATCAGTGTGGGGTGTCTTGTTGACATAATTATCTTTACTCAAGTGGCACCCACACTCTGTTCACTCAGCTTTAACGAGGACTTTATAAAGCAGAGGCCTTAGGTCTTTTTATTTATTCTTGTATCCAGCCTCTACTTGAATTCCCCCTTTCCTGCAAGTTGTCCCTCACCTTACCTTCTCTTTGCAGTACGCTCTCGATCAAATCGACACGGCCAGAGAGATGGAGGACCCCGACTACCTGACGGAGGGATACCTGAACTTGGCGCGCAGCAACGAGAAGCTGTGCGACTTCCAGAAGACGGTGTCCTACTGCAAGACCTGCTTAAACATGCAGGGCACCACGGTCAGCCTGCAGCTCAACGGCCAGGTGTGCCTGAGCATGGGCAACGCCTTCCTGGGCCTCAGCGTCTTCCAGAAAGCCTTGGAGAGCTACGAGAAGGCCCTGCGCTACGCGCACAACAACGACGACAAGATGCTGGAGTGCAGAGTGTGCTGCAGCCTGGGAAACATCTACGTGCAGCTGAAGGTACTTCTGCACGGCAAATTCTACATCTTAGCCTGTGCTCAGAATGGCCTTTTTTTAAGCCAGTGTCTGTTAAGTGATTTATACATGAGATATCTTAGACAACGAGCCAGAGCTGTAAAAGATCTAAAATACTTAGACAGACCTGTTAGGTAAAACATTAAATGGACTGTTTAAGTGTCTGTTTTGCGCAATTAATAATGCTGATGCCAGAGTATGACAACACTGCAGGGCATCCACGCAAACATCATCAATGGTTCGCTCGTGCAGCGCTGGTCATTGTAAAACAGGCGGGCGGAGTGAGTCGGCGGGCTGGCGAGGGGCTTATGTAGTACCCTTGACATCAGAGATTTGTAAGAGTAATCCCTCGGCTTCCAGGGGGGGGATTGGTTTCAGTGGGATTGTGGTGAGGTAGCGTTTGAGGAATGCACTCATAGGTCCCGTCATTTTATGACAGAAAACATACAATGAGCCTGAATCAAAGATAAGATTCTCCGTCACAGGAAGGGAAGCACAAACCAAGAGGTCTGTGTCAGTAGTATCTAAATTGGACGTCTGACTCTGCTGCCATTTGTGGCCAATAATTGGACATCAGAGGTCTTACTCATCAATACTCTCTGCCAACAGGACTACGAGAAAGCCCTGTTCTTCCCCTGCAAAGCAGCTGAGCTCGTCAATGACTATGGGAAAGGTTGGAGCCTCAAGTATCGAGCCATGAGCCAGTACCACATGTCCGTCGCCTACAGGAAACTGGAGCGCCTGCCAGACGCCATGGAATGCTGTGAGGTATTGTTTTATGTAACCAACACACAAGAGATGCATCCCACAAAGACAGACTTACATAAGTCTGCGGAGAATGTCACAGTTTTTGTTTCCTCTCAACGTCCCCCGACGCCTCTGACTGTTCCGGTGTCCGAGCTGCCGATACAGTAGATGCTTCTCTCCGGACAGGTGCAGGCGCCAGTTGTTGTGTTGCACCAGGCCTTAGACCCCGACAAAAATATGCTCGCCGAGGTTTAAAGTGTTAATGAAGTGGGTGGCTTTAGACTTCACTGTGTTCTAATAATGTACCGAGGGTGAAAAATATCTGGATGTCATTGCCTTGGAGTGTAAAAGGTATAGTAACAAGACAGCAGGATGCATTTCAGATTTATTACGTTTGCCAAACGCATTTAGCCAAACAATTTACACATCCCCTCATATTTAGAATACCAGAGCACGAGAGGAGTCCAAAAGGTGGAACAACAGCGTGTCACGTTCTCTGGCCCTCGGTCGGGTTTATGTGAAAACACAATGCTGAATGAAATGTGTTCCTGACAAGTGAAAGTAGTAGAAAGTAGTTAAATGCAGCTTAACTGAAAGCAACCTTTGATATAGTTGCATCCATAATGACACTTAATTTTTTTTATGTTATATGGCTGTTTAAAGTTTTATAACTCTCTCCAACGAACTGGAAAGAAATGATACAAAATGATTTCTCATCATTTGGTTTCAGCAGAGCGTTGGTAACGCAAGCGAGGAGGTCAGAAGAACTCTCCTCTCTAAACATCTCTGTCTTGCTCCTCAACAGGAATCGATGAAGATTGCTCTGCAGCACGGCGACCGTCCCCTGCAGGCTCTGTGCCTACTAAACTTTGCAGACATACACCGCTGCAGGCGTGACGTTGATGTAAGGTGCCTCCGTTTGTGCACGCTCGTTGGGTTTCATTAGTTCACACGTTTCCGTGCTTTCTCACTAAAACGTTCTGCCGGGGATATTTTCGATACACTGAGCTTTACGTTGGTGTTTGTCTTCGTCTATCCAGAAAGCATTCCCTCGCTACGAGTCTGCGCTGGCCATCATGACTGAGATCGGAAACCGTCTTGGACAAACGCACGTCTATGTGGGAGTGGCAAAGAGTTGGCTTGTGCAGAAAGAATTTGACAAGGTATTTTTAATTAAATATACATTGAGCTTGTTAAAAGGAATTCTTTGAACCTGGTAACTCTGACACACCCTCCCTCATTCTTTATTTTACAGGCTCTTGATTCTCTGCAGCGGGCACAGGAATTGGCTGATGGAATTGGAAACAAGGTAACTGGCGTTCGCACAGGACACAAGACAAAACACACGAGTAGGGCTGCAGAGATGAGTCCTTTAATCGATACGCCACTGGACAGGAAATGAATTAGAAATGATTTGAATAATGAATGATCGTACAAGCTAGTATATTACACACAGACACAGTATACGTGTGACGCTGACGGTCTTCCTCTGATATCTATCTGAAGCTGTGTACGCTGAAGGTCCACTGCCTGAGCGAGGGGATTTATCGCAGCCGGGGGCAGCAGGAGGAGCTCAGAGAGCAGGTGGTGAAGTTCCTGCAGTGTGTCGAGGAGCTGGAGCTCTACTGCGGCATGTGTGGAGAGTCCATCGGGGACAGGGACCAAAAACTGCAGGCCTTACCCTGTTCCCACATCTTCCATCTCAAGTGGGTATTCTAGCACAGTGTGCTGTCTCCTTTCATTGTTTTGGACACATAAAGTTGAGAGACAACACAAATTATTAGGTGGAATTTTGATTTTGATGTTCTTCGCCCATAACTTTGTGTGTAAAAGAAATGCAGCAGACTTGTTTCTGATATGTGTTGAGGAGAACAACATATATAAATCCATTTACACTCAGCTGTTTCATCCTTTCAGGTGTCTGCAGACAAACGGGACAAAGGGTTGTCCTAAATGTTTCAAGTCCTCCATGAAGCCTGGATTCGTGTGATTGTGAGACTGTGTTTGTGCGTTGGATCTGCAGACACGGGGCGAAGCCTCGCAGGCTCCTGACTGATCTGAGAGCAGCAGGCGGCCTCAGGATGTGCTGAAGATGTTTGAGGAGTAATAACCCACTGCTCCGTGCACAGGATGCTGAACTGAACCCAGAGTGTCGCAGAGTTCGGCTCTGAGGACACAATCAAGGCGTCCACCTTATTGAAAGACATAAGTCTCTCATCAGAGTGAGGAGGTGTAACTGAGACTGTTACATCTCCATATAAGCCGAAGAAGAAAGAACCTACACTGTCTCTGAGGACTGGCCGTTTGTTGCAGAATTTAAATCAAGAGGAACATGGACCGTCCGAAGAGCATTTCTAACTTGTATTTGCTATTTAATGCATTAGAATTGTTTATTAAAGTCAGCGATGACTCTTTAATTTTAGTCACAGGGATTGTTGTATTTACCTTTTACACAACATACTCGACTGTTTTCAGATTGATTTTTTTATCACAACACAGAGCCATTTCTGAATTTACCTGATTTCATACATGGTATATTTATTATTGTATTCATGTACATACTATTCTCATGTTAATTTGTTTTGAAAGTTTGAGGTGTTTTGTAAAACCTAAAAAAAAGGAAAAAAAAGAAGGAAAAACTAAAATTTCTTAACCATTCAGAAACTAGTATGTCTTTACAAAACAGGTTCATGCAGCTGTTTTTTCTCCTTATTCAGAGAGATTAAGGAGCAGGATCAACACACATTGTGTTCATAGATATTCCTTTTCTGTCCATTTCTGGAAATGTTTAACTCTTAAGTGTGACATCAACATGATTTTGTTGAGAAGGACACCTATTGGGAAAGGGTCTTCTTTGACCAATCACACTCATCAAATGATTATTTAGAGGAGTTACATACAGTTTGTGTTTATGTAGTGTTTTCGTATTTGTAGTCGTATGTAAATATTAATTAATGGTAAAATCTCGACAGTCAGATTAAGATGATTTACTCGCTGAGGCATTGTAAACCTGAGCTATCACATCATTTATTGTTGCATGTTTTACTCACAATGCAAAGCAACAAAATTGGATTACATCAGTTTATGTATCCATGAAACTGTGTCTTTACTTATTTGAATATTGTTAATTATAGTATTTCTTAATATACAGTTGCTGTTATCGTTCATATCCCTTTATATATTAGTTGAACTTATTTTAGACATTTTGTGATTTGAAAAAAGAAAAAGCCTCATCCGTTAAAATCAACTTCACTAATTTTACACACGTGTGGAATCAAACGACTGCATGTGAAAAAAAAAGAAAAAAGTTGAAAGCCTTTTGTGGCTCCAGAGGAAGCTGCATGTCATTTTCATAGATTGCCTCAATTGATGTCACTCAGTAGTTACACTGAATTGTGGGTAATGTAGGCACCAGGCTTTGAGCAACACTGCTGGAGATGCAGCAGATCGAGGCATCGCCTTTTTTATTCCATGTATTCTTCTTTATTTTTAGAGCTTGTTGCCTACATTACCCACAATGCAAACAAGAGAGTTTACATGACATCACTGGTGGCATTTTATCAGGTTACATGCAGCTTCCTCTGGACCCACAAAAAGCCTTTAAACTGCTTTTTTCACATGCGCAGTAGTTCTCCCCAACGTGTAAACACACTTTAATGTGTAGAATTGGTGCCGCCCTTTTCAAACATTTGTAATCAATCATCAAACTTGACGAGTACTGTAGCTTTGAAATATAAAGTATTTAGATTCTTTCTCCGTTCAACATGTAAGTTGACCCAACTAACCCAATTAACTTTTACTGCACAAGCACTTATGTTTCTTTCATTTTGACCTCACTCCTGAACAGCACCTGTCTGAGGTCCCTGCATCCGAAATAATGCTGATTCTCTGTCTGTTTACGTGTAGTGCGATCGATGTAACGCAAAGATATTATCGACACTTTTTACTCTTGGTTCTGGGGTATAAATACGATTTTACTGACAGGACAGCCACTCATCTTTAATGGTTTAAACTACCTCTGTTTTTGCCTCTAAGTTTTGCCTTCCTCGGAGGATTATTGCAGTAATAACAAAACATTTAAATACTTGTAGAATTGTTATGTTTTTCTAGACATCGTGTTGATATAACCGTGATTTTATTGATTTAGAGTCTGACTAAAATGCATTGTTAATATATTTATGCATTGAGTCAAACCATGGTACTGTGTCGCATATGGAAACATGGAAAATGGAAAATAAAGTGCGTTGAAAATGAATTTAAGCGTGATGTTTTTTTACACGATATACTGTACATCAGTGTTTTTACACAGGGCTCCAATCTGCAACTATTTTGGTCACACTTGCCAAGTGTGACTCAGCATTGCCATACGTTGCAGCGGTGCGCCTAAAGGTCAGCGGGTCTGATATGAAATATTTTTTAACAAATTGAACTGGCTGTGTAAACAATATTAAATCCATTTATTTCAGTCACCAGTTTTGAAACTGCAGCTGAAAATCTGCTTTCATCACTTAATAATAAGAGGTGTTACATGAAGTACATAAAATACGTGATATGTAGTGAACCAGTCATACTTGTTTGCCTGCACTGACAGTAGTTTCAGCCAAGCTTTTAAGGTTGCACCGCCTAAAGTCACCACACCTGAAGAGCAGGAAGGGAAGACTTCCAGTAACGCCAGATGACAGGAGGCACTTCAAACCTGATGGCCGCAACAAGCTCGCTCTCTGAGGGGGACTTACTTTGTCCCCAATGCTCGGACATTTATACCTTTCCTGTTCTCCTCAAATGTGGCCACAATATCTGCAGAATTTGCTTACAGGCTTTCTGGGAATGGAAAGGATGTCGAGAATGTCCTGTGTGTCGCACCGTGGCCGTCTCTGGGAGGCCTCCCATCAACTTGGCTCTAAAGATAGCTGCCGACACATTTCAGGTGCGAAAGACCAGCAAGAATGAAGAAGACTGTCGTCTTCACAATGAGGCGCTGAAGATGTTTTGTCAGAATGACGAAGAGCCCATCTGTCTCGTCTGCCAGACATCAAATCTGCACAGAGTTCATGAATGCTGCCCGCTGGGGGAGGCGGCCCAACAGAAGAAGGTAGAGTAAAAATAGAAACTTGGAAATAACAAGGGGATTTACAGTACATACACTCCAGCACACAAAACGCAGCATTCAGTAAGTTATCTGTGAGAGTGAAGATCTGTTGTTTTCCACCGTGGGTGTAGTTATTTTTAGGCGTATGTCAAATGTTTTCTCTATATAATAGAAATATCAAGATATTGTCCAATGAGACATCTTCATTTAAATCTAAAGAAATGGAGTTTACACAAATATTTAACAAAAACGCAGAAAATAGACAGTCAAGACAGTTGTTGATACATTCTGATCACAAAGGAACTTTTTTCAGCCCCAAACTCCAACTCATGATTCTTCTATAAATGTTTTTAGAAAGAAATTACGGCCATGCTGGAGCTCTTGAGGAAAAAGCTCAGAACACTGGACAAGACAAAGAAGCAATGGGAGGAAACAAAGACCTATATTCAGGTAAAAGTGACTACAGTCGTCCTGTCATCATCCATGAGATGTCCTCTTCTCATCAAACCTCTATCAACTGGTTTAGTCACTTTCCAGAAAGTGTCGTGCTGACAGGTGCAAGCAAACACAAAAATTCCACCCGTTCACTGCTGAGAATAACCAGCTTCCTCAACATTACAGACGCAAGCTCATCAGAGTGAGAAAGCAATCAAGGAGGAGTTTGAGAAGCTTCACATGTTTCTGTTCGAGGAGGAGGACACGAGACTGAAGGTGCTCAAACAGGAAGAGGAAATCAAGCACCAGGTGATGTCCGAGAAGATAAAAACCCTCCAGGAGCAGATCAAAACCATGTCTGCCACCATCAGTGATATTGAGACGGCCCTCACAGCGAAGGATTTGCCATTTTTAAAGGTACATTTACAGCATTTATCTACACAACACAGCATTATGGAAATCTCTCTTAACCTTAATAAGAGTAACACCTGCGCTGCCCCCAAAGCATATATTTATTCAAGTGGACAAGATTTCAATCCCACGCATCCCGTCTTTAGATCCAAATGTTGGTCACCACTCCTCAATATATATAAACCAATAAGTGCTATGTGATGACAGGTTGTCCGTTCATGGCCAGGATGATAAACAAACAACAAATAAAAAAATAAAAAAATTAAAATATGAAAAATATCATAAATAGTTGTGAGTTACATGAATAATCTTAGAAGACAAGAAACATTAAAATGTATTCCACCAGAATATCTCCAGCCAAAGATTAATTTACTTATTGATTTGACTTGATTCAAACAGCTTGGGGTCTGAACTGAAACCAAGATCATCTTATCTAGATCTAGATAAATTGAAGATGTTGCTTGTTGATAGTTGTCCACAGTCTTGACGATAATTAAAAAAAAACACACTAAAAGTGTCTACAGCAGCTCTGTCGAGCTAAACAGCGTTTTTACTGTGGTGTTGTTGTTGTATGTGCTGTTTTTGTTTACTGTCTGACGGTTATCGTCCTGTGCAAAGGAGTTTCCCCTCGTTATGATAAAATCTCAGTCTAAGTCAACAGGCAGGTAGACTCTGCCATCCAAGCCACGCTGCTAGCATGGGTAAGTTACAGTGGTGCTCAGTAGAGTGCATACCTCTGCCAAGGCCCCTTAGTCTCCTTCTGATACCAGCCACCAAAATACTCCTGATTTCTTTCAAGGCCCATGCATTTATTCCCTGAGATAAAAAATCTTGCAATGTTGTAGAAAGTGAGAAATATGCCTGGATCCGTCCCTTTATCTGGATCCAAAAGTTAACAGGGTCTATTCTTGGCTGAGACCCATCCTCCATAAATGTTTTGTGGAAATCCGTTCAATAGTTTCTGTGTAATCCTGCTGACAAACCAGCTAACAAACAATCAACAGACACAGGTGACACCATAACCTCCTTGGTGGAGGCAAAAATATAATGTAGGCGAAGAGTGTATTTGTTCTGTTAAATATTTTCCTTTCTTTCCTTTCATGTTCGTACTCGATATATTTGTTGTACTGTGTATTCCCACTCGCTGGGAGGGTTTGATGGCGTACACAATAGGATGGTCACTGTTAAACATTTTGACTTGACAAAACATCCGACTGGTATCGAAACTTTGTCCATTTGAATCATGTGTGTTTGGGAGTCGCTGTGCCAGCGTTACGCTTTCTCCGATAGCCGTATACCTGCATGTGATGTGCATGTTCACATTTTGTTGATAAGCTGCCTTTCTTCACTTTTGTTTTGTGACTTCAGGGCTACAAGCAGACAAAGAAAAGGTATGTAAATCTCCCCATCTGCTCCAATTAGTATAAACTGCCTCCGCATGGCAATGTCGTAACCATTATACCATGTTTCAGGGCCAAATGCACCACTCAACCACCTGAGTGTATCAGAGATATCCTGATTAACACTGCAAAGCATTTGGGATCACTCAAGTATGGAGTTTGGATGAAGATGGCCAACATTGTCAAATATGGTGGGTAGAAAGACAACAGCTAATGTTAAAGTTTCCTGTGAACTAGTTTCAATGGACTAAACTTTGTTTACACTTTCAGTTCCCATCACTCTGGATCCAAACACGGCGCAGTCGAACTTAAAGTTATCTGAAGAGCTGACCTGTGCACAGTACAGCAATAGGCAGCCCGTGCCTGACAACCCCGAGCGCTGCACCAGCCGTGTGTGTGTCCTGGGAGCGACCGGCTTCACATCTGGGAAGCACAGCTGGACTGTAGAGGTGGGCCAGGGCAAAAACTGGTACATCGGAGTGGTCAGAGAGTCCATCCAAAGGAAGAGCACCGTCTTCTCCATCCCCGCCGAGGGTTTCTGGGTGATCGGCCTGTGCAACGGAGACTCATTCTGGGCTGAGACGTCGCCTCGCACCAAGCTGGCGTTAAAGCACAAGCCTGAAAAGATTACTGTCAAACTGGACTATGACAAGGGGAAAGTGGTTTTCATCAACGCTGCTGACTCGACTACAATACACACATTCATTGACAGATTTAAAGAGAGGGTTTTCCCGTACTTCTCCCCTGGGCTGTGTGAAGACGGGAAAACCTCCAGCCCACTGACCATCTGTCCTCAGACGATAACAGTGGATACAGAGTAGACACACATCTCAGTATGAATGTGTGTTATAGCTGCTACAGCTGATAAAAATAAGGGACAAGACGCAGTTTAAAGGGGCAGCTCACCCCTGAATCTGGTAAACATGCTCTTCCTCTTACCCGTAGTGCTATCTATCCATCTAGATTGTTTTGGTGTGCAGCTGTAGAGATGTCTGCCTTCTCTCGAATATAACAGAAGTAGAGTGCTCTCAGCTTGTGGTGCTCAAAGCGCAAAGAAAATCCATTTGAAAAACTCAAAAAGCAATGTCTTTCCAGAAATCATGACCTGGCTACTCAAGATAACACACAGACCACGTTGTAAACAGTTTCATGTAGGAATTATTTACTTTCTTCTTCATTGTACACCTGTACTGTAAAACTGCACAGAAGGAGGCGTTCATCTGCACATTGCCAAAATGTGTAAGAACTGGTCTCCTGTCAAAAATATAGCGAAGCATATCAAGAGATTAACCGTTTACTGCTGCTAACTGAAGCTGCAATTTACTAGTTAGCTCAGTTAGCCGTGCAGGTAGCCAGTCCGGGTGCTCTGCATCTCTATAGTTAATACCACCATGAACTTACACCAAAACAATCTAGATGGATAAATAGCACCATATGTAATAGGAAAAACATCTATAGTTGATTTTGGGGTGAACTATCCTTTTAAAAACTGATGAATCCACGTAGCACTTATGAAACTAAGCAGCAACTTATATCCAATAAACATTACAAAAGGCATCATACTGTAGATTTATCAAACAAGACGAGTACCAATTTACCACATTTTAAATGTTTATTCATGTTCAACACAAAGTCTTCACTTCTGCTCATTCAAAGAGTCGATTTTATTTTATTTACTGTCCTCTTTTTTTGTTTTCCTCTGCGACGCCATATCTTTCAGTTTAGAGTCCAGTTTTCTCTGCAGGTAGGCTTTCTTATTGGGATCCATGGATTTGTCTTTCTTCCCACTCCCGGCATAAAGAACGCCTTCTTTGCTTATTCTCATCCGAGCGTGAGACTTGGCTTTGTCTCCACAGCCGTGCACCTAACAAAAGGGTTTAGGACAATCAGATCAGAGAAAACACAAAACTTTACTCGGCAAAAGTGTCTCATGTTAAAGCTTTCATTTTATAAGTCTGTGTACTTCACCATGTTTCCATCGTTCATGCATCAAACCAGGTAAATCACAGCTACACAGCCTAATAAAGACACAAACCCAAACAAATACTGCTTGCTTGCGGTCCATTCCTGTCTTACCTCTGGTATATGATGACTGAGACAATACTGTCTGTTGCAGAACAGGCACAGCTGTCCGAGAGTTAGCACAGAAGCTTTACACTTGACAAAACTGCACACACTCTCAGCCTTCTTGACGGCATCGATAAGTGCGTCAAAGTCATCTTCCGGAGCAGCGGCAGCAGCGATGTCGCAGACGCCCGCTTTCATTCGGCTCTTTCCTGGGAGAGACATGATTGAATTGAAAAACATATTGGAGCACACGGGCAACAAAAACGCTTAAAAATGTGACATTTTTCTAAGACAAACCTTTAGCTGATTTGGGTTTCTTTGATGTCAAAGCTGCTGGGATGTTGTTCTGTTGCTTTTTCTGCTGAACACTTTCCTCCCTTTTCTGCTGCTCCCTCTTCATTCGCTCCAAGTGCAAACTTTTCAAGTCTAACGGAGGTTGACATGGAAGCTCTCTTTGAGGATTTGGGACCGTTTCCTCTTCATGGGCTTCTTCTTTTGTTTCTTCTTGCGTTGGCTCCTCAGCTGGTGTTGATTCCAGAGGCCTGGACACAGTGATACACCTGTCTTTCCCCTCGCCTTTACTCTCGTGCACAAGCCCCAGTTCCTCAGCGATCTGGTGGACCAGCAGGCGGTCATGAGAGTTAAACGACGGTGGAAACTGTAGTTCAGTCCGATTTAAATCCTTCAGAAAGCTCTCCACCTGCTGTCTGATCTCACTGTCTCTCTTCTTATTCTGCTCTTCCTCTGTCAGTGCTGTTATGCTGGACTTACTGTGCTTAGCATGAGCAGTGTTTTCAGTACCGCTGCTACCAGAGGGCTTCTTTTGTCCCTGCTTGGCCTTGCTGGGAGGCTGGTCTTTAGCCTTCTGTTTGGATGAGCTGCTGGCAGACGTGTTGGTCTTTGTGTCTTTGTGGTCGCGGGTGTAGTTCTGTGGCACGATGTCTTGGATGTACTCAAACGCTGTTCTGACTTCGCCAAACTCAGTCATGTGACTGATGAGGGATTTCAGAAAGGCGTGATTCTGGACCGTTTGTGTGTCGCACACTACAGCGATGTGACGTCTCGCGCGTGTAACAGCCACATTGATCCTCCTGTCCTCTGCCAGAAATCCAACCTCCCCTACAATAAAAGAAGGAAAAAGTACGTGTGTGTGAATTAATGAAGATAACATTTATGGCGGGGCAGAAACAGAGCACAAAAAAGTACCTTTTCTGTTGGAGCGAACTAAAGACAACACCACGGCCTCTTTCTCTCTGCCCTGAAATCCATCCACTGACTTTATCTCCAGGTCTGGATGCCTCGCAGAGAGTTTCTGACGCAGAAGATCCACCTTAACAGAAATAAAAACATAAAATATCACGTCACGTAGTTATTCTGGGACGCACCTGTTAGTTACATTTTCTATGCTTGTGATTTTACTATGAAAGTGTCGATTTTTCTATGTAAGAATGTATTTAAAAATCAAGTCTTGCATCATAGCAATGCGCAGTACAGTAGTAGCTCTTGAGTTAGCATATATTTTACGGTACACTTACTTGTAGATTGTATGGAGCAATGACGGCGATGTCTTTAGCTTTCAGCCCAGCTTCAGTCAAGGCCTTGATGTGCAGTTCAACAATTTCTACTTCACCTGAGGATAAAGTACTGTTAGATCCCTGATCACACTGACTGTAATAAAAACTGTTTGTTTAAATAAAAAATGACTAACCTTTATTTCCTTTGGACTGCTCATCTGTGACTTCCATCTCACTCAGGCCACAGCCTGCAGTGTCGATAAGAAGCAGCGGTGTGCTGGTCTCCTCAACACAGACGACTCCTGGTAGATCTCTTTTGATCAAATACAGTTTTAGGGAGTTAGAATTCACTGAAGTATAAAACAGAGATATTATTCATCACCAAGCTCACACTCACTTTAATAGATGCGTCTCTACAGAGCTGTGAGCCGTTAGTCTGCCCTGGTACATCTCTTTGGAGGCCCACTCCATGATGGCGCTGTTCATGCGGTACTGAACTGTGAGCATGCGGACCACTGAGTCCCCGTACATCTGGATAAGTCTCTCCATAAGACTGAGGGACAGGCCTTTGGATGCAGCCCTGTGCAGCAAAAGAAATAAAACATTATGAGACAAGACTCCATAAAAAGGACCTGAAAAACATACTTATCAATCAGCTTCTCACTGTAACCGATTGGATCTACAAGAACTCACATTTTCTGCCAAAGCTAGAAGAGTTCTCTTATTTATCTCGTATTATTCATATGAAATTAATCGATTAATGAATTAGTCAACTAATCGCGCAGCTCTATTGGTCATAAATATTTAGCCTTATAAAGAAACACTTAGGGGGTTTAAAGAAGAAATAATTCATTGTCACAAATATTATCATAATATTAATTTATGATTGCATACAAAGATACAAAAAATACGTTCTTTACTTTTGTGATTTGATGGTAGGTGGCAACTGCTTGTAATCTCCAGCCAGAATGCACTTTCGCGCCCTGAGCAGGGCGATCCAGCAGCTGCTCTCCAGGGCCTGAGCGCACTCGTCTATCACCACCCAATCAAAGTGCCCTGCTGGCAGGAACTTCAGAGGTCCATCAAGACAAGCACCTGCAGACACAGACAAGTGCTCTCTGATTGCCTTTCATCATCAGTGAGTAACAGCTGAAGATCATTTTCTTTCCTCATGACTGACCTGTGTTGGTTGATAACACAACATCAGCACTTTTCAGGATCTGGGTGATGGCTGTTGCCTCCCTGGTTTTCAGCTCTTTTCTTAGCTCCCCGATTTCCCTTTTGAAGTTCATCCGCTCTCCTTTTTCACGCATCTTCTTCATTCCCATCTTGAATAAATAAATAAATAAATAAATAAATAAATGAATGAATGAATGAATGAATGAACAAACAAATAAACAAACAAACAAACAAACAATGCATTCAAGATCGCACAAATACGAGTAGGACCACAGACTTAAATACTTACAAAAGCTTTATCGATGTCTTTACGGATGTCGATGATGATGTTTGCATTGTCGCTCTGAGCGAGGATGGCGTCTAGTGAATGTTTCTGAATGGATTCCAGCAGTCGGGCAGGGTGACCCAGCCTCAGGACCTTTGCCTTGCACCGAGCTAACCTCTCCACTAAATTATCCACGGCCACGTTAGACGGGGCACAGCACAGGACCTGCACATGAAAATGATCCCGTGTAAACTGAGATGCTGTAAAGACAACTGCAGCAACTGTGATAATGACAGAAAACGAAAATATTCACATTAACACTAATAAAATAAAATAAACTTTTTGCACCTTTTGGCCTTGTTTGACTGCTTGCAGGATGATCTCCACCACTGTGGTGGTTTTCCCAGTGCCTGGTGGTCCATGAATCACAGCCAGTTCTCTCTGTGATAGAGTGAATGTCACAGCTTCTTTTTGTGAGTCGTCCAGATTCGAGTTAAAGAATTCTACTGCATCTGATGAAAAATAAAATAGTACCCAGAATTAGTCTGTGTAGTGTATGATTCATGCTCATTTGCAAGATTTTTAAAATCACTGTACTGGTATCAACGCTACCAAAAAGCACAATACAGAGCAATTGCATTGTCTATTATTTTTCTATATATCTGCTTTGTAATGTGTGACTTACTTGGCTGTGAATGACACGACGGTTTACTGTCTCCAAAGAGAACATTTATCAAATTTCCAGCGGGTCCATTGCCATATCCATTTAATGCATTCAAGGCACTGCAAGCACAAAACACACGATGAAAATAAGTTATCTTACATGCTGCTCAGTACAGACATGACAGTGAGTTTATTACAGGTGTGACTTACTTTTTCATTCGTTTGTAGGTGACATCGTTTGCCAACTTTAAGAGGTTGTAAAGAGTATCTGTATCAAAGCTGAGGCCGTCCTTCGAATCGTCAAAGGCCACACTTACAGAAGCCTGACTGACCCTCGTCACTATTCCTGTGCTGATCTGTGAGTCTGCGGTGCATCCGCCGGTGTCGTACAAGCCAACTATGTCCCCTGTAGCAAAAAACATTAATGTCACATTAAGCAAACTATATTCACACAAAAAAAGAAAACACCTTTATCCAGATCTTCCGTCTCACCAGGTCCAAAGTTGTTGCTTGGCAGGGATAAGAAACCAAGATGCTTTCTTGGCTCGAGGACAACGATGGTGCGACCATACAGGCCTGTGGACTGACTTCCTATATGCAACTTCAGCAGGCAAACTCCTTTATTCTGAAGATCCTTCAGAGAGATGTTCTCCTGCCATATCCTGCACGTACCAAACAACACACGGTTATTTTAGAGTGAGAGCTAAACCACAGTCAGTTTTCTTGTCTTGGGGACTACTACTGAGCCTATAAATAACAGTTGTGTGAGTTTTTTTCAAATTCAAAGCCTAATTTCTTCATGTCTTATAATCTTAATCATATTAATGACTGCACCAACCAAGATATGAATTTGAATGAACCCACTCAGTTTAGCATGAACACTGCCAGTGTCTTTTTAAGACGACATCAAAACTTTAGCCCACGTGAATTCATGATGAGATTGAAGATGCCGTCAGGGTTATCTCAGTTTTGGCTTGGAGGCTTCAGATTTATAGCGTAAATCCAACATTACAAAGTGAGGGTGTGGAGCTTGAAAGACATGCGCATTCCTCTGGCAGAGAGCCACCATCGAGTGCACTGTTGGATTAACCTTTATGCATTCAAGTGTCACACTCTTGATGTTATTAAACATACCTGGTCTCCTCTATTTCAGCCTCCCTCTCTTCTTGGAGGAGCTCGAGTGTCTTTGACACAAATTGTTCGACCGCCATCACTCACTAGAAAAGACCCAAAAGATCAGTGTTACATGTTAGTTATTACATGTCAGCACAACTTCACTTAAGTATAGACAAAAGACAAACTAGAAAAGGTCCTGCTCACTAATTACTATTAAGTTTTAATGTTAAACACACCAGGTCATATTGGCTGGTAAAACTAGATGCTGTATTTAATGATGGCTTAATTCCTCCATTAACAAAAGTAAATCTCTCCAATGGAGGAATGTACTATTTATTTATTCAAGCACTATACATTTCTGAGGAACTTGGAAGTTTACTTTGAGTATTTCCATATTATGCTACTTTATACTCACAAACACACACACACACACACACACACACACACACGTCATCAAGGATAATCAAAAAGTAGAGTCTAGAAAGTCTAGACTTTGACCTTGACCTAGTTTGCAAAGTGTCATGAGATGAGTTTTTTATTGTGAATTGGCAAATAAAAAAAAGAGACTGTATAGACAAATATTGTACTTAAGGGCACTTTCGAATTGTACAAATTTGCTTTCCTTTAACAATGCAGCTACAATATAGAATTCCAGCATTCACAGTAATAACAACGATAATAATAATGGTTCAGTAATATATTTAGCTGCATACATATGTTTGCTTTAACTCACTCCCTGACTTTTGATGGACAAAAGTGAGACATGTATTTCTCTGCAGGATATGTCATTTAATTTGTTATTTATTTATCTATGGTGACAATTAAGCATTCATTAATAAGATCATTCATATGCATTAACTTTTTAAAAGCATGTTGTTGTATGATTAGGTATTTACATATCCATTTAAATATTTAATTTTATCTCTTTAAATCCTGCACATAAATGAAAAGTTTATTACTTGTGATACTTGCTGATATATCTTTGAGTACAGCTTTGAATGGAGGTCTTTGCGGTTTATTGGTACTGTAATTGCAGTAAAAAAACTAAAACAAACAGGATACTTCTTCCACAATCGAAGCTCACAACCTATACACACTCTAACATGTTGTTGAATAAAACTCATAGTTTTGCTTCTCTTGTATATTCATTATATTCGGCTGTAGTTCAGATTGAGGGTAATACATGAGAAGAAATAGGTCAAATATTAAGACAGTTCCCTCATTGACTTAAATGCTAACATGTTAGCTTGCTAGCCACAGCACACTCAATTTACTTTAGCTACAGTTAGCAAACGAGAGTGACACTCACCCATTAATGTTAGCTATCCTTATTGACACCAGAAGAGCAGCAGACGCAAATGCGGAGACAAACGGTACGTTTCTTATGATATAATATCTTCAGTGGGATTACTGCACTGGGTTTGTTTGAGTCATGTCGTCTTCTTTTATTGTGCTAGCTTGTAGCATGCTAGCTACACCGCCACCTACCTGCTCAGAGGACTCCCCTCCTCTCATTCATTTTATTTTGAAAAGCCCACAACGCGGAAGTTACCCAGCTGGCGTTGACGCTCCAGAAACACACGTTGAGGTAAGTTGTCAATCAAACAGGCACAGACCGCTCGACAGTCAAATCCAGGTTGTTTGTCATAAATCCAGGCTGTGTGTGAGAGCAGGATGACCGGAGCTGCTCGGCCGCGTCGCTCCGTGTGATTGTGAGCCGCAGGAGGACATGCTGTCGGTTTTTAATCTGCCAGATCTGAGTCAGGAAGGAAGCACTTGCACTGCAAACCTGCAGATCTGAGCTAACCCATTTTTATTCAACTGCTCCTTCTCACTGCGTTTTTTTTTTCCTTTTGGAGATGAGAACGACGTTATTCCTGCTGCACGCCATCTCATGCTGCTGGCTGGTCAGTGCCACACTCTCCAAAACTGATGCAAAGAAGTCGCATAAAGCTGAGGCCGAGGTGAGTAAGTTCAGGGCTTTACCTTGAGCTGTGTGTGTGCTGTGTGTGTGTGTGCTGCCAGGTCTTACAGGTCTTGCCCTGTTTGTCAGGTGTGACACTGGACTCAAAGGCCTGTATCCTCCTCACCTGTCATGTTTCCAGTCATGATGATGATGATGAGCATCTGTCAGTGAAAGTGGGCTGTTTGTCTCTCTGGTCCTCTGTGTTTAGACATCTCCAGCCGAGCTGTCAGTGTTGGAGAGAGGCCTCGTTGTGTCAGACCCGCAATGGAAAGACATAGTGAAGGAGGAGAAGAGGCACTGTGCTCACATCAAGAAGACGTTTCAGGGACAAGTGCTCGGATATGTCACACCTGTAAGTCTGAAATCCGGCCGCAAGCATGTGTGTACTTCCTCCCTCTGTGCTGGTTTGACAACACTTGCCACAGCATCAAAGGACGAGTTCAGATGTGATCAAGTCTTACGTTTTTCTGGGCAGTCCAGAGATCTTTAAAGTTCCAGTGTGTAGGATTTAGTGGTTCCTTGTGGTGTGGCTCCAGATGGCAACCAACTAAATACCCCTCGCCTCACCCTCACCGACTGCAGTGGCCGCTTAAACTGTGAAAAGAGCAAAAGGCCAGTTGTTGGACAAAAGTGAGCCGTTTTAACATCTCACTTTTTACTCTGACAAAATGAAGGATAGATTAATTGAGAAAAAATCCAGCAGATGACGAACAATGAAAATAATTACTACTTCTGGCCCTTAACTATACAGAGGGAGCTCACTTCATGTCCAGTTTGAAGAGGAGGAGTGATTGCACTTACCGATAGCTCATACATACAGAAACATTGGTTTTGTATGAAGACGGACTTGGAAAAACCTAAAACCAGAAAACTCTCCTGTAGTGTTTTGACTTAATATTTCTACATCACATGTCTTTTTGTATCACCCTCCAGTGGAACTCCCCCGGCTACGATATCGCCAAAACGTTTGGCTCTAAACTAACTTCAGTGTCTCCAGTGTGGCTTCAGCTCCGCCGACGGGGACCTGAAACGTTTGACGTCACTGGACTCCACGATCACGACCCAGGTAGACGACCCACTCCGCTGACAGTCAGATGGAAAATGTATTAAGCCTTTGTTAGCTATAAAAGCATCACAACGAATCGCTAATGTACATGAAGGGGTCTTCTTGTCTTTGCAGGCTGGGTCAAAGCTGTACGCAAGTCTAACAAAAAAGTCAGGATGGGTGAGTACACGACCTGCTGACTGCCCACGGCTCTGTAGATGGTTTCAGACTCGAGACTCTAGTGTTTGGTCGTTTTTATCTTCTTCGCCCTCAGTGCCTCGGCTGCTGTTCGACGGCTGGTCCTACCAGGACTACATGACCGTGCTGGGAAGCGAAGATGAGATTGAAGAGCTGGGGAGTGAGCTGATCGATGTTGCAAAGGTAATCAAGCGATGTGTTTCCCCTGCAGTGATGTTGTGTTTGTCCTGCGTGTGTGTCTGATAAAGCTGTGGCCTTGCAGACTGAAGGATTTGATGGCTTCACCTTCGAGCTGTGGAGCCAGCTGGGAGGAAACAAACGGAAGTGAGTTACTCTGTCGACACCGTCTGTATTTACTACTGGGAACGTCGCTTCTTTTGCGCGAGATGATTCAGATACCAATTCCTCTCTGTGCAGGGAGCTCGTCCACTTGGTGAAACATATCTGCGAGACTTTAAAGGCGAAAAGACTCGACTGCATTCTTGTCATTCCTCCTGCTGTGACAAGGTGAATTAAATTGCTTTACGTAGTGCAGTTACTTTTATAAATGCTAAAAAGAAAAATCAAATAACTGGGAGCTGACTTTCCTTTGCTCTTTTTTTTTTCTTCCATTACTCAGTACGGGGCAGCCGGGTATGTTTGGCAGGGAGGAGTTCGAGCAGTTGGCCCCTGTAGTGGATGGATTTAGCCTCATGACATACGACTACTCCAGCGGAGCCAGGTGAGCATCACACACAAGTGAAGTCCGTTGATTCACTGTAGCGCAAAAATGGAAATATTTTAGGTTGTGAAGAGACATGAGGAACGAACAGCTACAAGAGTATTCACAGCAGTAAAGTGCCAATGTTCTGAGTTGTATTTTGTTTCGACAGGCCAGGCCCGAGCTCGCCCCTGCCCTGGGTGAGGGACTGTGTTCTCCAGCTCGCACCCAACGCTCAGTGGAGGCAGAAGATCCTGCTGGGTCTCAATTTGTACGGCCTTGATTTTGCAAGCCAGGGAACCGAGCCAATCCTGGGAGGAAGGTGAGATAATACCGTGACTACTTCTGTGAATACTTCTTTGTCTTTTTTCAAGAGCTTGAATCATATGAAACTTTACTTGATAAGAGTATTCTGATTTAGCGTCGCACTAAACATTGTTGGGCTCCAGAGTCCAACCTCAGACATCAGAATTTATCAGATTTCATAAAAGAGCGTCCTCTGGAGCCACAAATGGCTTTATGTAACTTTTTTTTTCACATGTGCAGTAGCACTCCCCAGATCCTGTGAACAGACTTTGATCTGTAGTTCTCCTTTTTAAATCGAAAAAAAAAAAACCTTTCAAGAACTGTCAAATCAGGACTATTTCTCTGTGACATAAAATATTCATGACCAAACAAGCAACATCAAAGCTAACGTTTGGGGGGGGGGAAGCATCCCTGAGTGGCAGACGTTTGATCAGACATCCAATAACCCAGCAACCGATTTAAACTCTTCAGTGATTGGTACGTAAGAACATGACATCACCTTCTTCCAGCTTTCTCCTGCCTTCATCAAACCAGTATGCGGAGCAACAACAGAAGAAAATACAGAGATGTGTTGTATGAAGAAAGCTGAAAGAGAAATTAGGGACTTTAGCGATGTCTTAAACTCGTCTCTGATTTTCTTGCAGGTACATTGAGATTTTGCGCGAACACAGGCCAAAACATCTGTGGGATGAATATTCTGGAGAGCACTACTTCAGTTACAAGAGGTACCGATGAAATGACGCCAAATTATGGCAGAAATCTTCAACTTCCAACAGCATTTCTTAACAAGATCTGTCACATTTATTTCAGGAACAATGCGGTTAAACATGTGGTGTACTATCCGTCGTTGAAGGTAAGTATCACATCATGAGTATGTTTGTAAAAGAGCAATGTAGATGATTTTTAAAACTTACGTGATATTTTCTGAGATAACGTTATTTAAATAATTTCACAGTCAATCTACCTGAGGATCTCTTTAGCTACTGAACTGGGAACAGGGATTTCCTTATGGGAATTGGGACAAGGACTGGACTATTTCTATGATCTCCTATGAGAGCCGGACTTGATGGCGAAGACTGTGACTGCCCCCGAATCATCAGCACATGGATTTCTTCTTTTTTTCCCTGAGCACAGTGCGCCAGAAATTGTTTTGTGTCTGAATGAGTGAAAGGGAATGTTGAAACAAGCCATTGACAGGATTTGGTTAATACTCAATTTGTTTGCAGGTCGAGAGCAATGATAAGAACAGCAGACGAAATGCTGTGTTCCTTTCCTATGAATGATACTGTGTAATATTTCAGTTTGTACAGTTCAGTCACACATCTCCATTCAGCAACAGATGGTGCATGATCATCTATATGTATGACGTTTGAATTGAAGGAGTGTATTCTTATTCTGAGGCCTTCAGAGTTCACGTGCCACAAACATCAGCAGCATCCTCTCAGTGCAAATCCAGAAATCTTCTGTTTTGCCCACCAACATTTCTGCTCTCGGATGGGAAGATGCATCTCTCTTCGACTTTGAACATCCTCAAAAACTGCATCATCTCCTGACACCTGAAGTTTTCCCTTTTTTCATTTTAAAATGTTCAACCCGAGACATTTGATTGTGTGATTTTTATTATGTTTTTTTAATCGACAGCATTGACGAGTAACAAAGTTGTATTTACAGTGTTGCCAAACACCTGTTCTGACACAGCATCTTCCAATATTTGTCTGAGATGAATGTCCGTTTAATTACATGAATATAAATGTGGTACAACAAAGTTATTTAATGTGATGTTAAGGTTTTCTTTTACTTTGCACTGAAGAGCAGGATTAGATTATTCACAGCAAGTGACGTCGACTGCATGTTCTGGCCCGTTATTAGATGTCTGTCTATGACTACGTGCAAAGCATCTTCTTGACTTGCTGGAAAAACAAAGAGATAAACATGAGAGGGTTTTAGTTTTTAGAATGTTAAAGCATTGACTAAAATTGGTCTCTGCTCTGCAGGTGAGCTCACCTGTGTACGATCCGCCACTGTCTTTCACAAAGTCCTCCACGACCAGGGGAAGGTTGGCAAAGTCAGGCCTCCGCACCAGTTCAAACACTGACGGCTATAACACACACATACTGTAATTAATGACATGAACTTCTACACAAATATATTCTGGTTTGTTACACATTTATTTGAGGAAGACTGACCCCTGTCAAGCTGTAGCCACTGAAGATCCACTGCTGTCCCTCAGTGGCGCAACACAGAGCTGACACTCCTTGTCCCACTGCACAAACAGGCTCTGCAAACAGAGGAACAAACACATCTCTACACCGAACTTACAGATGACGTACTGACTGCTTTTTAAAATGAGCCTGAAACTCACTTTGCTGAGAGATGAAGTGTGTGAGAATGCGGTGCAAAGAGCCGCTGTGTGCCAGGTCGTTCAGCGCTCCAGGGCAGTCTGGGATGAGCAGCGCCTGGTATCGGGCACCTGCAAAAGGTCAGCGTGACTTAGCTGAGCAGAGTCCAAACCAACAGCACACGTAAAACAGCCACAACGAGCACAAAATTACAGTTCTTACCATCTATAGATTCAAGTTTGGCTGGTGTGGCGTAGGGTTTCACGTTGAAGTCCTGCACCCATCTAGCAGTGCTTTCATCAACTCCAATAAAGTCTATTGGCTTCCCCTACCATTAAAAAAAAACACACACACACACACATTATGTTGCTTTGCTGTAGTTTAAAGTGCGATGCTTTAAAGGAACAGTTCACCCCAAAATGAAGATTCAGTCATCATTTGCTCACTTCTACCCCGATGGAAAATGTTGTAGTCCACAAAACATTGCTAGAACTTCACAGCATCACAGTAATCCCTCAACAACTGACATAGATTGGGACTACCTGTGTAATCTTAAGTTTTTCGAAGCCCAGAAATCCGATTTGAAAAGACATTATTTACACCATTTTTAAAGTGCAAGTCTTCACTAGAGCTGCTAAGATAATAGTGTTAGTTTGCACCCAGTCTGAATGTCGTGTATGAGTGTGAATAAACTTAAACTATTCAAATTATTTGGGATCTCAGGGTTTATGGAGACTTAGATTTTGCTGGATAAGCTGTTTTATGTTTTTGCTTTCAATTCAAGTCAAGTCACCATCTGCATCGTGTTTTAGGAAAATGCCGCAACACTGATTTACAGTGAAGCTCCAGAAATGTTTTGTGGACTATTAAACTTCACCGGACTGTCCATCAGCATCTGGATCAGTGGAGGATGACTGAATTTTCAACTGTGGGTGAATTTTTGTGGGTGGCATTTTTATTTCACAGGTAGATAACAGCTCAGCTCGTTTAGAATCATCTGCTGGACTGCAGAGATGTGTCAAATCATCCTTTGAAGATTGTTTTTAAAAAATTGACATCTGAACATCTTGATTTCATCAGAACTGGCTGGACTTGATTGTTAACTGCTACAAGTAACTGCTAACAAATGGAGACAAATTCAGATCCTTAAATTAATTAAAAACACTGTTGGGTATCTTGAGTGATAAACACAGTCTTACCCCGGGTGTGGCTGTCTGGAGATTAAACACAGAGGAACAGAGGCTGAAGGACTGATGGAAAGACTTTGCTGACACTCCTGAGGGAACAAAACACAGTTTAAACACCACAGAGCTCAGTGGGAACAGAACGTAGCTCTGCTATTAAGCTAGCTAGCTATCTAGCAAGTGATGTTTGACCACAGCTAACCGGTTAACTCAATTAAGAACTAAGTAACTATTAAGTATAAACTTATGTGAGTAAAGGAAATACTGCACTTCATCACTGTGTCATCCATCCCTCTTGTTATAAGATACAATTGGTCGCAGCTAATGGACTCACCTTGTGGAGAAGCACTCGCCACTATCAAACAAGTCGGTTTCGCAGACATTTCATTTATATCCGTGTTCCCTCCACATGAAATATGTTTAGCTTGTTTGAAACGAATAAGAAGATATTTGCAGGTGAATTCATGAAAGAGGAATTCGCGAGGAGGAAGTCCTGTCAGCTGACAACAACATCCGGTGAGCTATTTCAAAATAAAAGTTCGTTGTCAAAGGCATGCGAATGTACAGACGATAAATGGCAGGTGTATTTATTTGCAGTTTCACAATTCAAAAACATTTTTTTATTCATTTTTTTTAAAACGATAACTTCAGTAAACACTGCGTGATACATAAAAAAAACTAGATAAACAGCTCGATTAACTATTTTCGTTACAATTTATCCACACATAATTATCTTAACATAAATGGGGAAACACTTAAATGTTAAGCTCATTCAAAAGTTAAGATTTTGTCTTCATCTACTCACCCTCATGTCGATAGAAAGTTCGATGAAGTTTTGTAGCCCACAAAACATTTCTAAGGCTTCACAATAAAACAGTGTTGCAGCATTCTGTCCCCATCCACTTCAGTTGTTTAGAGAGATGCTGCAAAGCTGATTTTCTGTGAAACTCCACAGATGTTTTATGGACTTCAAAACTTCAGCTGACTTTCAGCATGGGGCTGAGTAGGCAACAAATGAATCTTTATTTTTGGGTGAACTTTTCCCTCAAAGCATGCAATGGCATTTTGCAGAATAGGAACAGTGCTGCACAGCAGCATTATAATCTCTATAGTGTCTGTACTTTCATCAAGTAATCATTTGGATCACTAACTTTACAGCATTCAGAACTGTGTAAAAAGTTTACCCAAACAATTTACAATCTGTGCTTTGACTGCGTGAGTTTGTGATATTCAAGAAAGTCAAAAATCAGTACGGATCTTCCTCCAATTTTCGATAAAGGCAGCAAGTAAACATCATCCCCACAAGCTGAAAGAAAAAAAGACATGAGGAACTGGTTAGTTCTGCACGGCACACAGAAACAACATTGTTCACAGATCCATACAGTCCATACTATTCTTTACTCTGCTCACTGTTTGGTGCTTTACCTGTAGAAATGCAATCCCAATACCCACTGCACCGAGAATATACAACTGGCTGAGGAGGAACTCCTCTAATTTCACAATGCAGCCTCCCTGAGAGCAGAAGGGAGGGACAGAAATTAAAACGTTATTATCATTTCCCTCATTTCTCCACAGATAAATTGAAAGCTTTACCTACCTCCACCCTGTAGATGTTGGAGGGATGGTCCCTGAGGCCGCAGAGGTCAGTGGGAGTTTTACAGCAGCTATCAGGGACGAGCTGATCATTCGTCTGGATCCACACACTGTCTGTCCAGTCCGAGTAGTTGTGACTGCCACAACACTTAAACTGAGAGGGATCAAGAGCAGGGAGGAACGCAAGACAAGACAGTGATGACTGACATTCAGGCTAAAGGGGGCGACTCAAATGTAATAAAATGTGATCAAGCAGATACCAGACACTGAGGTCCCTTAACCCTCAAATAGCTAGACAGCCGGCTACGGCTAAAAATAGGTATTGTTCTAAAATATTCAATAACTTTTGAACAACTCATCCTACCCAATGTTTTTTAAAGTAATGCAATGCAGGTTTTCTAAACGTTTCATTGGCAACACATACATTTTTTTGTTGGGAATTCAGATCATCCATCCAGGAAACCCACATAGTTTTCTCCTCTGGGCCAAAGGGCAACAGTTTTAGCCAAACTACTTTTGTTGTTCATTTATGGATGGATTATAAATCTTTTTGCCTTTCTCTTTGTTATGATTTAATAACATTTCTTAAAATAGTATCTACATTTTCAGGAAATGAAACATGGGATTACATCTGTTTTTCACTGAGAAATGCTGAGGATAATATTATAATTAATGGCTTTAAATGGCACATGAAAGGTCAGATGTACATTTCCTGAGGTTTTAGCTTTTTACATTTTTTTATTGTAACTTCATTCTTTCTCAGCCAAAGAAAATGTAAAATAAGCACTTTAAATGAGCCAGGCTGAACTTTAGGTTCTCCTGATTTTAATGATGTATGGCACATGATGCTGACTGCTAGAACACAGTATGTAAACCAAAATAAATAAAGCGTCAGAGAGTTAAGTGCCCCCAAAGTTGTTCTAGGTTTTGGGGGGTTAGGTGGTAATTCTTGCCTGCCTGTAAACCAGCTGTGATTCAGATATTCAGTATCACTTCCACACCTCTTGCTGGAGTTTATCCACAGCCTGCGTGACACTCTCCTCACCCGGCTGCTGGTATTTCTGCTGCATGGTGACCTTCAGGTTCTGTCTGAGCTCCTCATCCAGCTGTGAGACGGGAGAAGCATTTTAGTGATCGCTCAGGAAAAAAATGTGACACCTGCAAATCTCCTCCCATCAATAAAAATAGCCCCTGGTCAAGTTTCTTTCCTCCCCTGTTACATTCTTCTGTACCTGTGCAATGCCCACACATAACTCAAAACATATGAGCAAAGATCCTCTGACCCCGCTCCCTCTTCCACATTCTTCAGATAAGTTTGGAAATGAAAAAAAAGGATTGTGCAAAGAGTGGAAACGTTTTTATATCAACAGGTGGTAAAAGATTACCTGGTAGCAGAAAGGGAAACACTGGAGCGAGAAAAGGGGGGAAAAAGAGAGGTGTGAGAAGGGTGGAAAAACAGGACAAATGAAGAACATGCACGGAGAGGCATGCAGAGAAGATGTCACAACAGAGTGTGCAGCAACTGCAGCATTTCATGGGTGGTAAAAACATTTAAATAGAAATGAAGGAGAGCAAGGTATGGAGTCTGAAATAACTTGAAGTGATGACGGAGTGACAGAAATACACATTAAAATACATGCATAAATAAATAGATGAATAAAGTTAGATTTGTAATTGCTACAGTGGGATTTAAAGTGTAGAATAGCAAGTCAACAAAAATCTTTAGTTTGTTTTTTAAGTTGATTATACTATACAAGATCTTTATCAGGAAATATTTTTTTTATTGAAAATGAAAGTATATTGGGTTAATATATGTCAGTATACTTTGGTCAAATTCACAGACGCACATACAAACAGAAAATAAAGCACTTCACCTCTTGGTAGGTAACGAAGGCCAGCACACCGGCAATGAGTTCCAGCAGGAAAATACAGAGCAGTAAGCTCAGATACTGTGACAGAGGGACATGAAATATCAAGAGGACACCAACAACATGACAACTAATATGATTATAAACATGACATTATCATTGAAAGTATCTGTGGTAAAGGATGTCATTCATTGCAAAGGTTGTGCTGAATATGGAAGTAGACATAACGTCACAGAGCGTGTGCAGTTTAGCTTCTCTGTGACGTCCTGCCGCTGCGTCTGTCTGTGTCTCTCAAACAGTCTCCTGGCCAAGCAGAGCGCTTGTGATGCCCTCCATTCCTCTGGCATGAGCCACGCTCTAAATCTAAACCCTTAAAGACACACTCTGCGTGACTTTGTCTGTTATACTTGACAGTCATGCCTGTCTGACATAATGAGCTGTACTGAAAGCAGGAAGACAAGACAGAAGGTCAGAAGGATTAACTTTCAGTTGCAGGTTGTGTGTGTATAAACAGAAATGCAAGTGTCTTTCCTTGGTCTCGCTTTTGTGTTTCTCATTAATTAAATGGGGTGAAGTGTAGCAACAGCCTCTCTGTTACGGGGCAGTCTTTTGTGTTTCTGATCCATTTTACCACAATCAGGAGACTCCTCATCTCCTTCAGAGTGGCACAGCATCCGATGATCCCGGTCACAATCACAACGACCCCAGCAGCTATCAGGATGTAAGCTGAGGCTGAGTAGAAGCTGGAGTTCAGTAAGCTGATGTAGTCGCTCTTTACCAGCAGAGTCCACACTCCCACTGCCAGCACGGCCCCTCCCGCCAGCTGGAAGAACACACCGTTATCAGCTCAACTCAAACCAGATGCTCATATAGAGAACGTAGCTCAGAAATGTCAGCAGTTTTTAACACGGCTCCTCAAATGTGACAGTGATGCAAACAAGACAACGCCTCTGTCAGCCTCGAGAGACGTTCAGCCTAAATTTGTTTTCGTTATCTGATGCACATAAATCATGTCTGGTTCATATCTGCGTGCATTCTTTGTAGAAATAGGTTATACACAAGCTGATTTAAAACCTAAAGTTAAGAAAAAACGAGGTTAAGACAGTAAAAACTGACAGACTTCAAGTTATGGCGTGATTTCCTCTGAAATACAGACTGTGTGGAGTACATGCTCCTACAGAACTATTGTAACTTTTGGTGTATTGCAAACATTAAATGATACCATACATGTAGTTTATATAAAGTATATGAAGCAGACTATTACATATTTCTTGTAGATTAAACAATAATTGACATTGTCTTTGCAGCTATGAGAAACACTAAATTTTGCGAGTTGTGTAGTGATTTGGCAAAAGTAAAATCTTCCTTTAATCTCAGAGGCAAGCAAAGCACATGTTTAATGATGAAAGTTAAAGTTAATTATTACTACCAGTGGTATTAGTAATTATAACAATCAAATAGAGCCTTTAAATTTTTATGTTAAAGAGAGAATATCTTTATGATTATTTGTTCACTTACCCAGAAAAGAATGTTAAAGAGGAAAAGTAGATATTTCAGACAAATTGTGCCACAGGTGTGTGTTTTTTCACCTGGAGCTTCCATTCTGAAATAAAATAAAAATGTATATGTTAATATATTGTAGCTTAATGTATATACACAGGGCAAGAACTACACAATCAAAAACTTAAAGGCGCTGTAAAGCGTCGTCATTTTGCTAACTTTCAGTCCGCTTTCCAGTTAACAATCCACTCCAACCTCTCTGTCACCATAATAACTCAACTCCCTCCTTTTTCTCAATGCAGCTCTCTTCCCTTGTTTTTTCCTTCAAGCATTTTTCATTGTGTGGCCTGTTCGGTAGTGTTAGCTGTCACCAGGAGCACTGGAATAGGTAAATTTCACTGTTTCTTTTCTTTTTACCCTAAAAGGATAAAGTGGGCAGAGGCAGCAGAATATTTCTTTATCTCTGTACTGCTTGAGCAGAGGGAGGAGAGACATGTGCTACCTAACACTCATTTTGATATGAAAATAAAGCAAGTACATCCAACTTTTTGTTGATTCTGACGGCCCCTCTGGGCAAAAGTGGTCTAAGCACCCTCCCTCGTGTCATAAAGGGTGCATTTGTTGTGAAGGCAAATAAAAGAAAAACACATATTTCAAAAACGCTGTCTTTTTTAAAAACACATCTGTTTGTTGCATACATAGTGATGGTGAGTTAAAGTATCTATTTGTGTCCATGTAAGATTATATAACGATGGTGAAAGTGAATAAACTTGGTTTTAGTGCCAAACCTCCAGACTAGAGAGCGGCTCCTCTCCTCAGGCTGTGAGGTCCATCAATTCATTCTCAGAAAAATGTAATGAGAATGACTACACTACATAGAAATAGCTAGTCTTCTCGCTGATAGTCTGGTTTGCTTATATGTCATAGAGGCATCAGTCCAGTACATTTCATAACCAGTTAAAAGCATACTATGTAAGATATTTGTTGATGTTTCTCAATAAGTCAGCGAGCCATCACCCCAAACTGTCAGTATTTGACGACCTGTGAATGAGACTCAGCAATAAACTGTCTTCCTGCAGAATTGCGGACGCCTAACACAGCCACAAATCTAAAAAAACCCACAAAATACAGGCAGAGGGTCTCTGCAAATATACTTATGACTCACTTCTGGTGACACATCACAAGTGATGATTGAGAGGGATTATTTAGCTTTTTGTTGTTGTTGGAAAAATCCTGTATAGCCGACCGAGCACAGCAGAGCCTAGCAAATTAAATCAAGCTGCTCAGAGAACAGGTCTTACCCTCCAACACTGAAGATTATCATCACACATCTTTTTACTCACCTGACAGCAAGCTAAATCCTATTAGTGTCATATCTGATTGAGACAAGCCAGTTGTGGTATATTTTAGGAATTTCCTCTTTCAGTCGTTTAGTTCCACATTTGGGGTCAAAAGGTGATTTACCGAATGGAGATCCAACACAAAACTGAAGTACACGGTGCTTTCCTGACAACAGTTTATCTTTTTAAGGTTTAACATTAAAAAGTACATCGAAAAAACTGTGGTGCCTTTCAAACTTACAAAAAATGAGGGTATACTAGAGCAAAGGGAAAAGCTCAAAGATGAAATCAAATATGTTGTGGGTAAAACATTCTTAACAACTTGTGTCACATGTCATCCAGCAGACAGATATACATGTCCCCATCTCAGTAACTTAACCTGATCTTCTCACGCTCCAGTGATATACTGTTGACTTTTAATGCTTCACTCCATGTCTGTTTTAATTTAACTTGAGCACAACTTTCCTCTGCCCTCTGTTCTCAGAAAGTTTTCAATATGTGGACCATGAGCGATGAGGATTGTACATTTTAAGGTATCAACGAACATCTCTTTGAAAAAAGACATAAATCAAGAAAGAGTAAAAGTGACAGTAACTATGAAACACATGAAAAAAGCAGTGTTGTGCTCCAGCCACATGACAAAATACTCCATGTGTATGTGTGATTGTCCAGCAAAACAAACTCTCCCTATGGTCAGAATCAGAGTTATTTTTAACTTATTGTGTCATGGAAAAACTGCTCTCCCTTTCCGCTGAGACAAAAATACTCCTACCTGGTTTTAGATGGCGAGCAGTGAAGGATGTAGATTATCGGGGTACGTCTTCCCAGATCACAACAACCCCGGTGTCACCGCGCTGCTGGCTTTGAAGGTTAACTGCAAGAGTGCAAGTTCTCAGCTGACACTCAGACCCGAGCCCTCCACCCGAGCGTCTGAGCGTGTCTGTCCTCTTCTGGCACCACACGCAGCTCCACATGTTGCGTAGAGTACATGGCTGCCCCCAACTGGTTTCTCACACATATGAGCTCTACTAGAACTAAAACTGTAAAAGCTTATAGGATTGTACTGTAAAAAGACTAAAAATAGACGATGACACCAAAGCAGTCATCAAAAATATATTTTATTGGATGGTTTATAAAGATACATACACAGGCAAACATTACAGATACTGTTCAGTAAACTTGTTCACAAAATGGACTCTTGACATGATATGAATGACCTTTGTCCGTCTCCGACGAATCAACCATGGTGCTGACACCTTTTCTCTTCTTTTTAAGTACAGCAGCGTCTTTTGTCAGTGTCCTCTGTCAGTAAAAGTGCATCTTCACATTGTCGGTCATGCTGCGACACCAACATCCTAAAATGAAAGAAAATTATTAAATAATATTCACAACACGTGAGAATAAAAATTAGTTTACAGTTAACACGGCAGATTCTGCTGCCAGTTAATCAGGGTTTGAAAATTCGATCAAACAAAAATGCCAAATATTTTCTGTTTTCAGCTTTTCGTAATGTGATTATTTGCTGCTTTTATCTGTTATTATATCTTTCAGTTTTAGAATGCTTGTCCAACAAAACAAACTGTCAGAAGACATCACCTAGGACTCACAGTAAGACCAAAATCTCTGCCATTCAAAGAGAAAGATGATTAATTATTTAAAAAATTATTCGATTGTGAGAAATTGCTAGTTCAGTGTAGCCCTTATTGGAAACACCTCTCAATAGAACCCAATACAGTTCAACAGCAACACAATAACATATAATCCAGCACCTCTAGAAGAAGACTAAATATGAAAAATAGCAATAAAATAATTATTTGATACATTGATCAATATCTGGCATAAATCATCCACCATAGGTTTTGACAATTTGATTAAATATTTATCAAAATGATTTTTTTGTGATTATTTACTACTTTCCCCTGTATTTTTCAACTTGTCTGACAAAACAAAAAATATGTGCCAAAAGACTTCCAACACAGCAGATAGAAACATTTTACAGCATCCAGATGATGTGAAGGACATACAGCAAAGAAACAAGAGGCCATACCTGGCAAGATCAGTCATCAGCTCCTCGATGTTATGTCCAGTTTTTGCGCTGCACTCATAAAACAAAGCTTGGTGTTGCTGCATAAACGCGGAAGTAAAAACAAAACATTTAATTTAGTTGAATTTATATTAAAGTAGTGTTTCTTCCTTAGCAGTGGCATTGTGAGTAAATCACACCAGAAGGTAGTTTGAATATTTAAGTGTGCCTCACCTCTGCTAGTCTCTGCCCCTTCCCTGCTGTCACTCTTCTGCTGTGATCGTCTGCCAGGTCTAGTTTGTTCGCCAGCAGCATCAGTACTGCACCATCACACATCTTCTCCTGGGAAAGACATACAGCAGGTTACAATACAAACAAAAACTGAAGCAAAAAATAGATCAATATCACTCAGATGTCAGCAGAGGTTTTCTACTGTGCTTGTGTTGTCATTTACCTGCATGTGTATTTAAATTGGAACAAACTGTTTTGCATGTTTTTCCATCTCCACCTGCTCACCTTTACAGAGTGCATCCATCCTCTCACAGCGGTGAAGGAGGCGGAGTGAGTGAGGTCATACATGGCGAGGATACCGTCAGCTTTGCGGAAGTATTGCTCAGTGATACTTCGAAACCTGGATGAAATAAAAAGACTTAACAATGATTCTACGGCACAAATGGTATTATGTTAAAGCCACATGAAAAACACATGGCTGGGAAAGATCTGAATGAGCTGTTTTCAATCTGACCTCTCCTGTCCTGCGGTGTCCCAGAGCTGCAGGGTGATGGTGGTGGAGCCCAGAGTTACAGTCTTCATCTGGAAATCTATACCTGGAACCAACATGGTTTCATACTTTACTGACATATCCACCGAGGTGTGTGTTAATTGCCGCTATAACAGTGATAATAAAAGGAAAGCTTACCGACAGTAGCGCTCATTTTATTGTAGAAGTGCCCCGTGCAGTAGTGCTGGATGAAGGATGTCTTACCTACGCCGGAGTTACCCAGGAACACCACCTTGAACACTCGCTGAGGACTGACTATGTTGCTCTAAAATTCAGGTAAAGGCACCAGACTGAACATGTTGTTTTTTTTCTTTGGCGCTCTATTATCACTGTGCAGATGACAAAAGCCATAAAATACTATCTTATAATAATTACAACTTAGTTTTAAAAGGTGCCATATAAACCGTTTGTGATTTGAGAGATAAAGCAGAAGCATGAAACTCAAGCCAAACAGAAAGAAACCCTGACTAAGAGAAGTGAAAACGCAAGGACAAAACAAGAGGGGAAAAAACAATACACATTAATTTAAAAAGAGTAAAAGCAATGAAAGAATGATAAGAAGACGACATCACATCAAGAGGAATTAGAAACAGATACAAACTTTGACGGTGAAAAGGAATTTAAAAAGATGACTTCATATGAAAGCAAGTACATAAAAGTGGGTTTTAAGAAGTGATTTTAAAGAAGTTACTGATTATGCAAGCCTCATCTCCTCAGGTAGGTTGTTACAAAGTTGGGGGGCACTGACGGCAAAAGCATGGGCATCTATAGATTTAAGCCTGGCAATGGAAAGGCCAGAAGGGCCCTACCTCAGGATCTAAGGCTGTGAACAAGGAGACATACACTGTATTGCCAAAAGTATTCACTGACCCATCCAAATAATTGAAATCAGTTTTACAATCACTTCCATGGCCACAGGTATATAAAAGCAAGCACCTAGGCATGCAGACTGTTTCCACAGACAATTGTGAGAGAATGGGTCGCTCTCAGGAGCTCATTGAATTCCAGCGTGGTACTGTGCAACAAGTCCGGTTGTGAAAATTCCTTGCTCCTAAATATTCCACAGTCAGCTGTCAGTGGTATTATAACAAAGTGGAAGCGATTGGGAGCGACAGCAACATAGTGCGCAGAGGTCGCCAACTTTCTGCAAAGTCAGTCGCTACAGTTCTCCAAAGTTCTCCAAACTTCATGTGGCCTTCAGATTAGCTCAAGAACAGTGCGTAGTAAGCTTCATGTAATGGGTTTCCATGGCTGAGCAGCTGCATCCAAGCCATACATCATGCAAGTGCAATGCAAAGCATCTGATGTAGTAGTGTAAAGCACAGTGCCACTGGACTCTTGAGCAGTGGAGACGCATTCTCTGGAGTGACAAATCACGCTTCTCCATCTGGCAATCTGATGGACGTGTCTGGGTTTGGCGGTTACCAGGAGGACGGTTATTTGTCTGACTGCATTGTACCAAGTGTAAAGTTTGGTTGAGGGGGATTATGGTGTGGGGCTGTTTTTCAGGAGCTGGTCTTGGCCCCTTAGCTCCAGTGAAAGGAACTCTGAATGCTTCAGCATACCAAGACATGTTGGACAATTCCATGCTCCCAACTTTGTGGTAACAGTTTGGGGATGGCCCCTTCCTGTTCCAACATGACTGTGCACCAGTGCAAAAAGCAAGGTCCATAAAGACATGGACGAGAGTTTGGTGTGGATGAACTTGACTGGCCTGCACAGAGTCCTGACCTCAACCTGACAGAACACCTTTGGGATGAATTAGAGCAGAGACTGAGAGCCAGGCCTTCCCGTCCAACATCAGTGTGTGACCTCAAAGATGCGTTTCTGGAAAAATGGTAAAAAAATTCCCATAAACACACTCCTAAACCTTGTGGAAAGCCTTCCCAGAAGATTTGAAGATGTTATAGCTGCAAAGGGTGAACCGATGTCATATTAAACCCTATGGAGTACGAATGGGATGTCACTTAAGTTCATATGCGAGTCAAGGCAGATGAGCGAATACTTTTGGCAATATAGTGTATTATGCTGCTCTTAAGGTTCATAACTTTATCATAGGTTTACATGCTTTAATACTCAAAAAACACATCAGCTTTCTCATACTATCAGTTCTGCAGCACTGTAATGCTCAGACTTAGCTCCAATCTCCCGCTCCTCCTAGGCCCTTCCACCCGAATACTCAATCTGCTTTGATTGGTAAGCTCAAACATGCCTGAGACAGCATCACTTACTACGTCTATGGTCAGCTCCGTGTTTTCAGCTTTTTTTCAGGGGATTAAAGAAGAGAGACAAGGCGTTTCTGTGGGAGACAGGAGCTCTCACTAGTACAAACATTGAGCTTTTAAACGTTCAAAAACCTTTCACATGCAAAAAAACCCCTTTATAGTATAAAACACTGAAGGAAAGGAAGAAAATGAAAGAGCATAATCAGTCTCCTTTAAATCCAGCAAGAAGCCGAATGGCTGCATTCTGGACAAGTTGGAGGTGAGCAAGACTTTCAGTGTCTGCCAGAAAGGAGGAGTCGAGTTGAGAAAAGATGAGAGCATGAACGTCTTTCTCATCTTCCTCATTATGTGAATGTAGCTGCTGCAACGGTGTTAAAAAAATCATGGATGTAATGTATTTGTGGATTCAATATGTTCCCTACCTGAGTTTGCATCTGTTCAACATGTTCACGACTGACCCTACGTGACGGCTGGTGTCTCTTGGTTGTATTTGTCACCTCTTTCTCTTTGTTCTGCTCCAACTCATCAGATGAGCTCAGCTGTCTTCAGAATCAACGAATACACACAATTAGTTACCTCGTCGGGCAATCCGCCTCACATTACTGCAAAGATGACAAATGTGATATCAGATGTGGTCAGTCATACAAACCTTTTCAGTGGCTTGTCTTGCAGTAAGTAGTTACCTATGATTGACCCTTTCTTCTGCAAAGGCTTTGTGACATTTGGAGTCTAAAGGGTTTTTGTGGGAAGTGAGGCAGAAGAAATGAGTAGCATTAAGATTCTTATAATTAAGGTATTTTAGTGTATATAATATGCGCATTCTATTTTCAAGGCATCATCTTCTCTGTAGAAATAGTAAATTCTTCACATGCACAGATTATTTTTTAGTTTTTGTTAATTCAAAAAGCGAGTATTCTTTCTGCTGCAAAGAAGTTTAACATCATAATCATCAGAATTTTGATAAAGGGCTTTATTAGTATGGTCAACTGACCCACCTTAGGTCACCTGCATAAATAGTGCTATGTACAGTATCATTAATAAAGATATAAAACACTCTTTCCTTCGACTTGACACAGGACAGAATACATTTCTTTGTACAAAACTGTTCACTTCATTGGCCACATCTCCAGGACAAAAACAAGATACACGCTGACATTGCAAAACGTCCCAAGAGAGTTCAATCAATAGCCGCACTATAACAGTGCCAGTATAAATAATCATTGTCCAGCCTTTCCAAGACTTAGCTTAGGTGGGATAAATCTTCTGTGTCCACGGGGTACAAAGGTCTTCACTGAGGTAATGAGTTAATGGTAGAGCAGGGTGGACAGAAGTGTGTCTGTGACTGTGACTAACCCTCCTCTGAGCCTGTTGGACATCTTTCTCGTCTCGCAGCCTTTTGTTCATGTCCCTGAGAAAAAGGGAGAAAATCTGTTACAACCAACATCACACTGGTGGATCTTTGCTTAGATTGATGAGTAACTGAATAAAACAAAAGACATGAATAAAGTACAGAAACTAGAGAACAACTACAAGCATCTGACTGAAGCAGCAGCTGTTACCTCAAAAGCTCCAGTTGTCTCAAGAGACTGTCTTTCTCTTTCTGTATGTTCCTTGACACCTTCATCACATTTCTACAGTGAAGCAAACAAAAGATTGTTAAAGCATGAGTCTGCAATTATTCTCTCTTTTTCTTCTTGGCAACAAATCCAAAAAGGAATAATGAATAGATCCTTTTAATACTGCCTATGTAGTCAAAGCCTTCCATAACTTGATGCAATAGATTTTAAACACGTCAACAAGCCACATCTTCGTCATGATTATGAACATGGACACTGTAGTTGACTTTGAGCTGATCCCACAGACACCGTCCTGCTGCCATAAATGCTCATTAGGGCATCAAATGTGTATTTATCCACAACAGAAAATAGTCCCAAACAACGACACTTTTTACTTCTGTGTGCGTGGTGTTTGCTAAAGATTACAGTGCCGAACTGCTTTAGGTCATTACTTCAGTCAGGAACACACTTGTCATAGGTTTAAACATTTATTGCAACATATAGAAATATAGTTATGTTTGGCGCTGTGCTCTTAAGATGCTTCCTGAATTGACGAGGCAGCATGCTTAGGGAGCACAGTGCAGAAAGCACAAAGAATGAGAATCTACTCTACATTAATCTATCAAAGGTGGTAGCAAGCTTGCCAGCAGCAGTAGTAGTAGTTATGAGTGAGGAGGATGTTATTAAAATGGACAACCCCCTGCAGACAATGGTTGTGACTGGTGTGTGACTGATTGGTAACAATGATATAATTGGCAGGCTGCTGGAGACCTCAGAAACATTTTTTCAAAGTCCAAATGATTGTTTACAGTACTCTTATTTTAAAACTTGTCTAACATGGATGAGATATGCAAAGTCTACAGCATGCAGTATGTGCCGTTAGATACTCACCTCTGCCTGGCTTCTTGTTCTTGGGCAGCATCGTGCTGCAACAGACTGAGCTGACCCAGCGCAGCCTGCAGCTGCTCTCTGCTGCTCTCCACCTGCTCCTGTAACTGGATGTTGAGGCTCCGCAGCTGCTGGTTCTGCTGCTTGATGTTTGCTTTTTCATAGCTCAGCTGTTGGATTCTGGTCTCCAGCTGAGGACAGAGACAGTTGATTCACTAATTAAACTATTACTCTTCACATTTTTTGGAACTAACATTAATGGGGTTTGGACGGCCACCTCTTTCTGTTTGGTCAGACTGTTCTCCAGCTCTTGCTCCCGATTCTTCAGCTCCTCCTCAAGTTGTTGCCCTCTCTGCTTCTGTTTAATGGTCTCCTTGATTTCAGAATAAATGTATTAAATGCCATTATGGTGTTCGCTTTTGTTAAACATAAAAGGCAGGACTAAATTGCACATGTGTGTACCTGAGCCAGGTGCTTCTCTCTCTCCTCTCGCATCTGGCTTTCCATTTCTTCATATATGGACCGAACAACCTGATCATGTTCACTCTCTCGTCTGAAACAGAAAAAATGAATTAAAACTCGAAATGCTCCCTTCTGAATATTACATAATTAATGTAGTATATCATGTTCCACATGCAGAGGACCTGCAAAGAGCTTGTTCCAGACTGTCTCTCTCTCTGATGGAGTCTTGTAAATGGGACACTGCATGGGTTAGGATGCCTTCCAGGAGGCTGAGCAGCTCTGGTCTATCTCTCTGGAGGTCACACCACAAGGAGCTGAACTCCTGCTGGCTGACACACAGCACAACTGTTAAAGTGACTGTGAATATAAAACCTTAACTGCACAATATCACTCACAAAAAAATGTACAAAAAAGGTGTAATGATTCAAATGACAAATGCTATATGTAAAGTCGTACATCATGTACATCAAGCATCTTTATACTGGACAGCACAAAGTACGATTCCTATTAAAAAAATTAAAAAAAGATCCTCAGGACTTCAATTTTTGTTTTAGAGAGGAGCATTCCTCCATTTCAACGACCTGACACAGCAAAGTTTGAGACTTACATCAATGTTAATTACTGTTGCAACACTAAGAATTTTAACAATGACAAACTTTACAAAAGCTCACAGACAACAATTCAAAAGATAAATAAGCTTGAATGCGTGAACACTTTAGAACTGTGATGGCAAACAACTGCGGGAGACACACATGCAGACCGCGGAATACATCGTTTTTTAATAATTAAGTAAAAATGTAAAGCAATTCAAGCACTTTAAAATGGCCCATGTAGATGTAATGCATATCTATTATCAAAAAAGGTTCAGTCTTCATGTTTTTCTGAAATTAAAAAACTTGTAAGAGTTTGTGGGAACAAAGAAACTTTTATTGAAGTGGCAAAGACCTACACTATATCTATCTATCTATCTATTTTATTTTTTTAAGAAACAGCTGGGACTCCATACTATAGTTTTCTGGAACTGTGGATCTTTTGACAGCCAGTGTTGCATTCACTTGTAGAAAACACAGTATGCAAATATTGTTATATAATACGTATCACATGAATACTTTGTGTGTGCCAAATGGATCAAATCTAAGCAAGGTTTTAGGTTTTAGCAGGATATGACCAACCTTACTAGATAATAAACCCTCAGCTGGCAGTGTATTAGCTACATCTAGTTAAAAGTAATGCTGTCTAATAGAACAATCTTGATTGAATCCAAACTACGATTAAGTTATAATACTCCGACTTTTGTTG
>CAEMYA010000177.1:3999550-4030952 GCA_903131615.1 Diplodus sargus | reverse complement strand
TTTTTTTACATTTCCGGTCTCTGGGGGTGCTATATTATATATATAAAAAAGTGTATACCCATATAATATTATTTTGTAGGATTTTCAGAGAACCTATATGTGAGTTATTACGGTAAAACGTAGCGTTACCATGGAATTTACGGAAATACACCCGTTACCGCGGAAAAGCAGCAGTGGAAGCTCCAAGTGAGCAGCATTGTTTGCTAAAAGTAGGAATAGAAGACATTTAGACGTTGTACTTCGCTCCGAGTGATTTTTTTGTTTTCTTTGCGTTTTCCGGGTAAGTGTGTGCTGGTTAATTTGATGTTTGCGAGGAGTTTGTCAGCGTTATTGTGATGGTTATCGTAGCAAACGTAGTAGTAGAGTAGAGGGGGTTCCTGGGAAGTTAAAATCTGAGCTGTGCCAGAGCCAACGGAGTGATTTGTTGTGGAAACAAGATTCTGAAAACCGTCAGCTGCCATTCTGTTATCCGTCTCCCAGATTATCTTCGTGCATCACTACATAACGTGGGGGCAACCGTCCTGGATTAGACGCGTAGAAAGAAAGGGAGCGTGCTCCCACTGCAAGCGACAAAACAAGAGATTGTGGTGTCAGCGTAGGTGAAATTAATCTGTAATCCCAGACTTTACCTCTCCTTGCTTGTTTGCGTAAACAGCCTGGGCACGTTGATGTTACACGGATAGTTTTACTGCCAATTTAGCTAGATTTAGATAGACGACAAGCTACATCCAGCCCTCATCGGCACCGGAGATGGCTAAAAGGCAAAGATATGACTTACTGCAGTGAAAACGCTTCGGAGGTCAAAAGAAATCATTATGTTTTTGTTTTAACTGTATCATATCGTGTCTGTTGATATTCTGTTTTTTTTTTCTTCTCGCAGGAAATGCAGCAGACGAGGAGGCTCTCCATACCAGACATGTAAACATGCTGCAAATGAGAAGATCCCAAACACCTGATCTGATATCTTGGATTCCCTGCTATCATCATCAAGACACTTCACCCCTGAGGACAACAAACCGCATGCTTCTGAGCAGATGGACAACCCTGAGTAAAGACAACATAAAGAAATAGAACATTTAGGGGGGAAGCGACCCGATTTTGTGAATGGACAACTTGTGAAGTCAGCACTGCCTTTCTACCTCTAAACCTCTGCAGTATTTCTCTGTTAAATATGTAGAGTGTGAATCCAGATCAGATTGACTTGTTTCACCATCAAGTACCTGCATTTTCAAGAAAAACAGCCTGAAGCGACGAGGTGAATAGACTTTGAAGCTCGGTGGTTTGCTGGATCGACCCCTGAAGATGCTCCAGACCGGCAACTACTCGCTGGTGCTGCTGATCCAGCTGTCACTGTTGGCCTATGACCTCTTCGTCAACTCCTTCAGTGAACTCCTGAGAGGAGCGCCTGTCATCCAACTAGTGCTTTTCATGTAAGTCACTGAACTACGTACTTGTAATGGTTAGTTGATCTATTAGTCATTAGACAGTCAGCTGAAAATAAATTGATTCTCACTGATTGAGTTTATTCTTAACAAGTTTGTCAAAGTCATCATCAAGTAAATATGCCAAACACATCTGCAAGACTTGCTTTCTTCACTTCACACCAGTGTCATTTATTATATAGGATAACCTTTAAATACATTGGAATATTTTTCTTTTCATTCTCAATAGTGTGAAAATGGAATGACCAACCAAGATAAATCATTCAGGAAAAGATTAGTTCAGGCTCTCAAATACCAGAAATGGACAGAAAGTAACATAAATCAGTGATAAATAAACAATCCCCTAATTGAATTAAACAGCAACCAGCCAGACACATGGAACAGCTGGCAAAGATTTACTGTATTTAGATGCTCACGAACAGTTTCACTTTAATTTTAGACCCACACTTGTCACAATTAGTTTTATAGAAGTTACTACTAGAACGTCCATATTTGTTTGTACTTTTATCATCCATGAGAATGGAAATAGAAATAACAAATTTGAGTGAATGAATCTAGAGCTTTTTAATTTTAAGTCCTCTATACCCAAACAGGATCCATATTCATTTCTTTACTCAGTTTGTTCAACAAAGTTAGTAGTGTACCATCTTGTACAGTGTCTTGCTCTCTGACTTAGTCACAGGTATTTTGTTGACACATTATTGCTGGACAAGCACAGCATCAGAAACCAATATTACAAATAAACCAATATAAAATTTGTCCACAGCATCCAGGACATTGGCATCTTGTTCAGCGTGATCATCATTCTGCTGATGATGTTCAATACCTACGTGTTCCAGGTCGGCCTGGTGTCCTTGTTACTGGAGAGGTTCAGGGCTCTGCTGCTGTTCTCAGCTCTTTACCTGACCCTCAGCATCTGCTTCCACTGCTGGGTGATGGTATGTGTCATCACACCATCACATACACCCGCATGTCAGCTGTGTGCAAGCACTAATCAAAAATGGACATGAATCTAAATGAAATACTGCTGAAATTAGAGTAACCTATGTATACACTTTCTGCTTTCCTACTTCAGGGTAACTGTGCACATTTTCCATCCATTTACTTGATACATTTTTCCTTTTTCTAGAACCTCAGGTGGCTTGATTCGAACCGTTTTGTTTGGACAGATGGTCTTCAAACTCTCTTTGTTTTCCAGAGAACAGGTAACTGGTGGCTTGATTTAGAAGTAATTTCCATCAGAACTAATCTACTTTCCGTTGAGTAACTGTTCTTCTTCCTGTTATCAGCTGCAGTGTTGTATTACTACTTATACAAGCGCACAGCAGAGTATATGGGAGACCCGAGGCTGTACGAGGACTCCCTGTGGCTGCGTGACGCCTTTGCCAGAGCTCGTCAGTGAAGGAGGGGACAGGGGAGAGAGACCTCCTGACATGATGACACTTGGGTTATCATCAGCTAAAAAGGACACTTGGAAAGTGTTCAACTTTTAAAGACAATTCAATGGGCTGGTGTTCAACACTAACAGGTAAAGAGGATGAAGTGAAGTCTCAACCACAGTTTGTGTTTACTGGCTCTTCATAGCCAAGTGGGCAGCCACTCAAATGGTTTACAGTGGCAGGTAAGCCAGCCATGGCACATAAGCCAACCATGGCACGTATAGTACTCTATTAATCAGGATTGGGTCTGTTAATCTATGTGGCCTTTGTAAATCAATTTGGGTTGCAGACAGAAAAGTATGTCTAACGTTTAGGGAAGAACTGTTACAGATGTAGATTTATTTTGATGTAACACTCTTAGAACATCATGTAGTAGTAGCTTCGTTGGATAAGATCTGTTCCACGAAGGAAGAAACCTGTGGGTTTATTTTGCCTTATTGAAGGTTAGTATGTGCTTTTTACATGGTTAATGTAATTGCAATAAGCCAATTTTCCTGTGAATGCAGTTGTCTTCAAGTTGGGATCTTTGAATTGTGTTCCCGCTGTTTTTATTAAATAATCCCTCTCTAATCCCGGTGTAATCCTTCATCACTAGGCTAGTCGGCATTATCCTGGAGACAAGGTGAAACAGACTGCTCTATTTTTAACGCAAAGATTAATCAGGGATTGAGGTTTTAGGCGCCACTAGTGAAATGCACCATAAATAGTCTTCAGTTGGTTTAAATAACCGTCTTATCTCAAGCACCCAAAAGGTCATGCCGCAGTGAACTTCTCACCTGGGCTAAATTAAAATGTATCAACATTTTATGTAACTGTAAAAAATCTATGAGATTTATGGATAATTGCAGTCATTGCAGGTGAATAGCTTAAAGAAAGACACCAAAGGTTGTACAAATCCCCTTTACTTGTGAAAAGAAAATCAGTCCATAATCCCAGAATATTGTCAGTGCAGTCCAATTAAGTCCAGTTTGTGTTGTGTCGTGATGTCCTTGTTTCCACTGGAATGTTTCATTCTTTTAAGTCAGTCACCCGAAACTGCAGGAAAAGAGGGACGGGACAGAACAAAGTTAACAACTACAAAACTACTTAACTGAAAAATAGCAACAAGCAGACTTGAACAGGTTTTGAATTTACCTTCATACATAAATCCCAACCCAGAGTAGTAAGAACAGCACACCAAAGCCCATGAACAGTGAAGCCACGAGGGAGATCAGCAGCTCTTTGTAGACGTCCCTCGTGTATTTTGTTGATGTCACCTCATAGCTGATGAAAAGTTAAGGGTTATATAAAAACTGTTGTATTCTGTGATGATATTTACATAAAATCACTGTTATTGCACTAGATGGTTTAATTAATACCAATCAGCATATGTTGTGTATTGTTATGCAAAAAAGTCTCAATCTCTATTCCAATGCAAGGGAAGGTGGTTAATTTTTTTTGTTTTAATTCAACAGTTTAGACAAAATTAGCTACCACTTTATTCTAAGATAAAACCAAAAGTAAACACACCCTATACATCTTTTATAATCCCTTAATGCACAGGGATACTGTGTGGACTACCATCTTTGACAGGTTTCTGAAGTCAACGTTTAAGCAGAAAGTAAGTCTGTAAAGTGTCATGTTTGGATTGGTTTGAGTAACAGTTTTACCATTAACCTTCATTTTCTTTTCTAAATCACTACGAGAGCTAAGCTGAAAGTTTGTTACATATCTATGAGCCGTGGACAGCAAACACTTTTTTCTCTATCATGTTTCTTTTAGAGATGTCAACATGTCCAGAATCTAAACAATAAACCGAGTGAGGATATTGTTGTTGCTATCAATTGAAATCATGGCCTGAACTATAAAGTCCCAAGTCGTAACAAACCAGATTTAATACAATGTACTTGAGTAAGTTCCTGACATGTTTAAGGAAACAAACAACTAACACCAGTAGTATGACTGGTTAATTATGCACTGAGAACTTGTGTCACTGGCAGAAATGTAAAAACCTGCGCCATTATTACTTCCGGCACCGGTTTGGCAAGAAGTAATGTAAAGTTAACTTCATTTGAAGTGTGTTTACAACATGAAAAGGCAATTATGACCCAGGGTCATGTTTCAAAGTCCAGGAAAAAATGTCTGAGCTTCACAGCAAAACAGAGTTGCAGGATTCTCCTGAACAATGGATGTAGATGGTGACTTCTTTTAAAATCTTAAATACATCTAAAAAGAGAAACATCAAATGTCTTCACGCAGATTGCTGGCATAATAGAAGTCCCTGGAAACCCTGATGTCTAAACTGATTTGAAAAGATAATTAGACCCCTGCCACAAGCAGTCCGCTTCAGACTGGATGTGCACTAATGCTTTTGAATTAGCTGAGCATTTGGGCTTATAATACAGTATTTGGGATCTCAGATCTTCCAGGGACATGGATTGAACTGCACAAACTGTGTGGAGCTGTTTCAAGTTTTGGGGGTAATTTTTGACATTTTAGGCTTTTGACATAAGGAGTCAGAGGACTATGGCTGAATTTTCATTTTGTTGTGTACAAGTCCTTTAAGTTTACTGACTGCAGGTTGATGCTCTGCAATAGCCAAATGTCCTCTGGTACGACCCCTTCTTTCATGTTCCCATATACACAATGTTATGCAGAAGAAGCAGTGAAAGGATACACGAAGAACCAGGCAGTGAAGAACATGCCGATGGCCAGCAGGACGACAGTGAGGTGGGGGAACACAGCCGGGTTCACCGGGCTGGTGTATCTGGTCATAGCCTCGAGTTCCTGCATCCGCAGCACAGAGACAGAGCAGATACAAGCAGGTTAAACAAGCTAAACATAACCCACACCAACGTCAGCCGCCTATTTTGATTGGTGTTGAAAACTAGCAAGAATCGTATTCTTAGTAATCGTATTTTTCTTTAAGAGAACAGCCAAACCAGAGTAGTTGACATGAGAAGCTAACGTTAACGTACACCGCTAGTCTGCACATCTAGCTAGCTTCAATACAAAAGCATTATATCCCACAGGAAGCGCTTTTTTTTTACTGATGAAATTACGAAGAACACGTACGGATAAACAGCATATAATTGTATATTAGAGTAGGAATTATACAAAAGAGATAAAGCTGTGTAATTCTACCATTTTATGATGCAGCGGGACTCCTGCTTCTATGGTCCAAGATGAAAAGGCCACGTACTGTTTATCTCTTCCTGGTTTTCTCGTGACGTACAGCTGACGTTGCGTAGCGGACATTTTATTCCCTCAGTAAGGCCTCTCAGGATTTGCCTACTCACAGACCACGTACAAATCTTTGCTCTTTCTACTGGATTTGGCACTTTTCTTACTCATAGCTATAAACTACACTATTAAGTTTCTAAAGTCTCTAATTTCCCGTTTTACAACTTGTTTTGCAGGAGTGAGAAATCCGCTACCCGTGAGGATAAACTCAGGGCGGTAATTTTCATGCTCTACCTTGAAGACGATTCATAAATGTGTGGCTGCCATCTATTGGACAGAATGGACGTTTAGTTGAACAATCAGACGCAACAGTAAAATTCAATCACAAATTTATTTACCACATGCATTCATAGTATTACAGCATTTTTTTTTGACAAAACGCTTTGAAAATGTAATGATAAAATGGGCTAAAAGGATAAAGTAGTGATATTAAAACCCTTAAAGAGTTTCAGTGTTATGTCATTTTTCCTCTTAACAAATAGTGCTTTAGGCTAATCAGAAATGTATGTTGTTTTTTATGTGTGTGTTTTCAATGCTTATCAATCATGTCTGGGCTCCATTAGCTAAAAAAAAGTTAATATATTACTGATAAAACAACAACCAACAATTTCAACTATAAAAACAAAAAAATAAAAGACCAAACACATCAAATAAAAAGGAGCATTGGTAGTAACAAAATGAAGCTATACAGTTACATGCAATGCAGTTCTACCAGAGTATGAAAACAGTCTGGTGCACTGGATAGAGTAAAAGCAGTTTATATATACAGTGCAAAAAGTGCTACAGTGGTTTCATTATGCTAGCTGGTGCATTATAAATAAGCTAAAGTAGTCCACTATACCCACTGAAGTCATACACTTATACCGAAAGTATTGTACAGTGTCTTCATATCATGAAAAATTCCATACATTTTTGTCTGATGGCTGTTTTTCCTATTTAATATTGATTTTACATTTGAGATACACTATTGTGTTTTTCTTTCTGGACACAGACACATATGGAATATGGATTTAAAAACAAATTTCAACGAAAGCAAGATGGTGAGAGAAACATGATAATGCCTTTTAAAACAGGAAAGGATAATAGGAAACGTTATACAGTTCAGTTATATTAAAAAGTGTTATCACTGCATATCTTTAATTGTATAGGCACAGGAAAAGTAATTAAAAACATCCAGAGAAATACATGAAAGACTCCAGTGTATAATATCCATTTTTTTTGGAGTTAAGAAATACAACTCCTTCTCAGGTTCATGATCAACCATTAAAATGGAATGTCCAAAGCTGAATCAGCATTGAAATTGCATCTAAGCTGAGATGTATCATTTTAGAGAAATGATTGGGGATGCACCTGACATGATATGTGCTGCTTTTTGCCTCACCAGCATTCTGTCCAGTTAGCAAAATACAGTGTAAGCTATTCCAGTGTTTCTTGAAATATTGTCAGTGTGGCACCACGATCAGTTGCTAAAAGCCGTCAGTGTTTCGACATGTTCGTTTCCAGTGATTTGTTTACTTATCCAGTCTTATCGCATGTCATCCAGCAAATATGCTGAGAGAAGCATGACTCTTAAAATGTAAGGTGACGATAAGTTCCCCCAAAATTGAAAATGTAGCCATTATCTTCTCACTCCCACCCCGATGGAATGACAGGTAAAGGTTTGTAGTCCACAACACATTTTGTGAGTTTCACAGCAAAACAGTATTCCACTGATAATTTAAGTATATGAGGAATTGTTTTAGAACTTAGAAAAACAACGTAAAAACAAAAACAGATTGGATCCATACAGCTTGTCCACAATAACGGACAGCTGTTTAGGAAAATCAGAATCAGAATACTTTATTAATCCTGGGGCGAAATTGTTTAAATGCTGTAATGCTGTAGTACTGTAAAGCTCTGAAAATGTTTTGTGGACTTGGAATCTTGGAAACTACAATTGAGCCAGGGATCCTGCAGAGTATTCTCTGCTCTGTACAGTGTTTAGTCAGATGCTGCATGAGGAGACAGACAGCAGACAGCGTAGTCGACTGCAGCGGCCTCAAACACAATGCTCCACTGTGGAGACCCAGGATTTGCCAGTGTGCACTACTGAGGTATATTTCCAGTGCGAGCTGCAACCATTCACTGAGGCCTTCAGCAGCAGAAGCCAATGATCTTCTCTCCAGTGTATAAAACTACTGAGAAGTGGTTTTGCTTTCAGTTGATACTGGTTTCAGTGTACAGATTCATTGTATTAAAAAACAAAAACAAAACGCGTGTCATGTCATCTACAGTATCTCAGCCTGGACTTGAATTCTGCTACAAAGTAATTATGGCTTATAATAAGTATGGATGACATAGAGATCAGTAACAAAGCAAGCTATAAACGTATGAATGTTACTTACACAAATAGCAGTTAACAGTGACACAACTCACTTGTCAATTACAGTGATCTAAAACATTTTCAGTGATAGACAAAAAAATGGACTTAAACAGTGTTTCAAATTCCAGTGATCACAGCAACAAGGGATGTCTTAATGCATATACATATGGAGGAGAATACAGAGGGGGCAGTGGCATATAGTTTGTTCTGTATGAATATCTTTAAAAATAATGTACAATAATGAGACAAACCCGATCCCATCACAACAGCGTACAAATGGAACCACGAAGGAAAAAAGGTGGCGTTTTGTGAAAGGCACTGGGGCGCACCGTCTTCCATCTCACACGCAGCTGCTTTGAATGAGAAAGTGGTAGTCCGAGTATGATGAGGTTTCTCCTTCGGTGGCACAGCTCACTTCACTCTGTCGATGACAAGCGTGTGGAGATAAAAATTCATTAATGTGTTGACTTCATTCAAACTAAGAGCACAACAACACACACAGAGGAATCAAGTCTACAGCGTGTTAAAGCCGCTCATATTCTTTAGAGGCCAGGTGTACTCACAGAGAGGGAGACACGGAAGTGATAGGTGATGTCCTGGAAAGACAACACAGGCACTGACCACAGGTGATGAGTCCCCTTAGAGAAAAGCACAAAGAATATAATGAGTCAGTGATGACCAGTAATGCTTATTTCACATACAGGGATTTTATAAAAGACGACAGATCATGATTAAGTATATTATTATATACCTTTGTTGATGTACTCTGTTCACCATAAAACTCAGTCTCTGTGTGGTTGGGGCATAAACGTCCCTTGGAGGCGCCACACTGTCGTACCCACACGCTGTTCATGGACCTGCAATCAATTAAGTGTGCTTTAGGTCTCTGTAGCCCTCAGACTCACAAATGTAGATAAATATAGTAAAGATAAATATGTAGACATTTTATTTTTTACTTATATGGGTAATGCTTTGATTTATTGATCAGTTCTTTCCTTTCTTGAAAGTTAACAGGAAGTAACAATCTAATTTGGAACTTGTAGAGAACACAGAGATGGACTTATTGATCATTTTGTTTTCAAAAGCACTACCCTTGAAACAACAGTTCCATTCAACCCGAGATAGAATGTTTCATCAATCATCTGCAGATGTTTTCCCTCATAGCTGCTGAACTGTATGCTTGTCTGTGAACAATACTGACATTTTGGCATGTTCAGCTGACCTGTGCAGCACTGACTTCCAGGGTCTCTGTTAATGTTTGCTGTGGCTTTCAAATAATTAGAGTCATAACTTTTAAATTGTTACAATCTATCATTTGGCTAAATACATTTTTAATGTGTTATTATCAATGTTATTTTGGATTGTCTTTTTCTGAATGGTGCTATATGAATAAACCTTCAAGCTACCCTAGCAATCAATTAGAAGTGCACCAATTTTAACCATCTCTATTGTAATGTATAGGAAGTGCCACATTTCATGCATCTTTACAGAAAAAAATGAATTATTAGGACTTTATCGACCCCTAAAAACTGCGTGCAGTTATTACCATAGTGCAATGTTTGTATACTCACGTCATGTGCAAAGTGATTTGTGACATGGAGGAATTTCTCTTTCCGTGGAGTGATACTGTGTAACTAGGGTTGATGGGGAAAAAAAACATGAGATATACAGAGACAATATGAAAGTGTGCAGACGAGTAGCTTGAATAAATGAGTAGAGAAACGTGTAAAATTCAGACGCTTCTATAATCTATACATAGAGTGGTGTGTCACTGAACAGTTTGTTGTCTTTTAAAATCATGTGAATCATATGCTGTGGCCTTCACAAGTACCAGATCTCAAACCGACTGGACATTTTAAGACTCTGGACTGATGAGTACCAACAGAACACCAGATCTGAGAATGTTTTTTGGAGAGATGGTAGAGTTCATGGCAATGGCAGTCGTTCTCCCTGCTTTGCTTGACCATCACCTTAGGAGTACGCTTCATGTTTTCCTTTAATTCATTCATCCATCAGTGCAATAGTGCGAGTTGTCAGTGTATACCTGCAGCTCTCAGGTGTTGTGCAACTCTGTGCTGTGATCTCCTGGTTTGTCTCCACGATATGTAGGCTCGTCAGAGAGGGAGCTGACCTTCCTCCTGCAAGAGCTAGAAAAGCTGCACTGTGAGCACCATAGCATTCCACTGTACCGTATGTAGATAAGATTTGTTTGCGGTTGTTAAACAAATGCTTTTCCTGTGTTTGCATACTTCATAATATGTGTGTGAAGAAAGTGCCGAGTCAGGGCAGGTGTTTGTGGATTTACCCTTTGTGTGTAGGCTGCGTTGTCTGCGCGACACCGTCTGCTGACCCCCGGGCAGACGGTTGGCGGTTCCCACTCCGTCCGGGTCTGTAGGCGCTGGCCTTTTAGACTTGGCAAAGTACAAAGGTGCTGAGGTGTGACTCAGGCGGTTTCTTCCGCGGCTGTCCTTGTCGATTATTCTGGACTTGGCCTTCTTAATAATAGTGCTCGATGTGGGAACCAGGCTGCCTAAATCTAGAGAAGGATGATGATTAAGCTACACTGAAGACACATGTTTACCTCAAGCATCTTGTATTTGTTCCACTTACCTGCTGTGGATTGGTTGTTACTCAGTGTCAACACTGTAGCTGATTGGTTGTTTGTGGTGGTGGTAGAACAGCAAGCTGAAATATTTGTGAGAGAAAAGAGTCAGACCTTTGCTAAAATATACTTATATTCACAAATGTCATTAAACGTCCTACATAGTTTATCAGTCAGTCACTTAGTCTGGCTCTCCACTCACCTGGTGCAGGTGTGGTGGACGGTGGAGTGAATGCACTCTTGCGTGAGGATCCCAGCGCAGCTCTGGACCTGCACCAATCAGATGGCAGTACAGGAGGTCACCAGCATGCTTAAGTTAAAGTTATGATACCTTTAGAACTCAATAAATTTTAAATATGTGACTCATGGTCTCCTTTCAGACGAGACAAAAGAAACACCCAACTAAGCAATCAAAGATAAGACTGAAAGAGTAGCTCAGAAAAAGAAGCAATAAGAGAGGAAAGGTGTTGAGAGCGTACCACGGGCAGACAGGTGGACAGAAAGTTACAGTGGCAGTGAAGATGGGCATCCAAGAGATGTAGAGAACACAGGAAGGAACATGGCTACAGAGGGCAGGGACAGATTATATAGAGAGACATTAATGAAGAGTGGAAAATTATTTATTTCACTTAAACGTGTTTGTATCTTGCGAAAGCACGTACCCATCTTTCTCTGTGACGTCTCCTCTGTGGTGAAGGGTCAACACATAAAGGACGGACATAGAAATGACACTGTCATGGGGAATAAAGAAATACGTATTATCATCATGTCACTACTTTACAGATTTTTTGTTTACACACCACTCCCTGCCCGAACCCATTTGGCTCAGTCTAACCTGAAGGCCATGACAACGACCAGGGCGAGGATGGTTCCCTGCATGAACCTCTGGCTGATGCAGCCTGGATCGGGGACTGGACTCTGCCATAAACACAAAACGACAAACACTCATAAAAGTTGCAAATACTGCTGTTCACTTATAACACACTTTAAGAATAAATCCTTTAGTCATTATCACCACAGACCTTGCTCCCGGGTTTGACTGGCTTCTTCTTGAGGGGGCCACTTCCTGTTCTGCTAAAGTAACTCCCTGATTGGCTGCATGGACATGAGGGAGAAAAGTATTTTATGAATTCTTTGGAAAAACACATAGTGCTTTTGGAGGCATCTTTATTTTAAATGTAACAGTGTTCTGGGTTTTTTCTTTTTCCTGCAGCTCTGTCTCCATTGTCCACATATATATAATTAGGAATATATATATATAGGTTATATCAGTAATATATAAATTACCTGTATAGGCTCGTAAACAATAATGCATCAGTTAATTATGTTATAATATTTTCTAATGAAAACAAGTAAATTATCTTATTCACATACAAGAATCATACAAGTGCTTTCTCACCTGACTGTGCCTCCACTCACGGTGCTCTTCATGCTGTCAAGACGACGCAGCTTGGCCAGTTTGCGGCTCCAGCGCTCCAGCTCGTCTATACGAGTCTCCAGGTTGTCCGTCAGCTTACACAGCTCCTTCACCGCTCCCACGTTCTCCATGAAGATACGTTCCTTTAGAATCAGAGGGGAAGGCTCTCAGTGTGTATGGAAGTAATGTGTGTGTGCCTGCTGTGCGTTTATGTGCGTTCATTACCTTGTTGACGACCAACAGGTTGGGAATAGTTTCTCCGTTGGCGCACACCACGTCGCCCCCCTCCTTCACTGCTTCAGGCAAGATCTGCTGAACCTCTTGAGCGATCACTCCTGCAGGAGGACAGTGTTGTAGTGATGAAGAGCAGCAAAAGCAGATCAAGGAAACACTTGCACAACAATGCACAAACAGCAAGAGACAGGTAAAATTTTGAGACATTAAGATGATAAGACGATGCACAGTGTACAAAGACATGAGATGATTGCGGCAAACATTTGGTTATTCGTGAAGTCGTTACCGGTCTCTGCAGTAGTCTCTATGCCCACGGTGGCAGCAAACTCAGGCTTGTACTGATAATGGACCAGCCTCATCTGAGAGATCCGTTTCAAATTGTCTGTGGTGTTGACCTACACACAGACAGAGTGACAATGACGCCCATGCAGATGGTATGAAAACACGATGCTCATGTTGCAGATGAGAGTGCTTGGGTCAAGTACAATGAAAAGTCAAAAGTCAGAGTCGAACTGTAGAGTCAGCACGGACATTTGGATGACATGATTCATGGTGACGAGCACATGAGGCACACACTGACACACGCTGACAGTTTGGAACCAGACACACACACAAGCACACAACCATATATATACACAATGAGTGTCATCCTGACCTCCTGGACATTTTCTTTTGCCCTGATGTCAGACGGGTGTACCAGGGAGCCCATGACCTTCACGTTGCCGTGGACAACGAGGGCCTCGTCCGGCCGGTCGGTGTTGATGCCGACCCTCCCGTGGTGGTACACTGAGTCTGGCAGCTGACCTCGCTGCCACAGCACCTCGTTGTCACTTTCAAACTGGCCTGGGTTGGATGCCTGTAACAGAGAGACAAAGGTGCACAGACAATGTTCAGATGTTTCTGAAAGATTGGCTAAAAGAATGCCTGCAATAATTTTAAAGAAATAGTTCAACATTGTGGAAAATATTTACTTTCTTGCTGAGCATTTAAATTACAAGATTGATGCCACTTTCCCCTTTCTATTGGTTTGTTATATATGTTCTTGTGCATGTAAAAGATCTTGAAAGTTAAAAAGATCAAAGTCTGCTCCAGCAGATGCTCCTCTCTCCTACAGGAAACCCTGCTCCTGAAATGCTGCGTCAGTAGTCCCGCCATTAATTATGTGACATCATCAAGTCACACAGTTGCATAATTAATGTCTTGCAGCTAGTTTGGCCCATGATAATTGATTTAGCTCAAACCATTTCTATTAGTAACCCAAGATAAAATCATGAACCTGAAAGCATAACATGTCTCCTTTAATACTAAGTTAAGCTAACCATCTGCTGGTTACAGCTACATACTTACCATACAGACATGAGGCAACAAAGCAAACTTTTCCCAGAATGTGGAACTATTCCTTCAGCACAATTTAGACCTTATAACTTAGTCATAGTCTAATGACTATGTAAACAAAGTTATTCACTAAATTATGTCCTCCTGTAAGCACATTGGTTAGAAAAAAGTACATGATTATGCTGCTTTCAAATAGGTCTAATACTTATTAAGCTTAGGTAGTTAAATATACATTGTAATTACATAGTTTACATGTCTGGAGTAAGTACAATACCATCATTGTCCACTGAAAGCCATGTTTCTCCAAACTTGAGGATTTTTAATGCTTTAGATCAACTGTGGTTCAAAAGTCATTTATGGGTTTAGCAAAACCTCTTAATTCTCTTGTTAAACAAGTCATTTGAAAAACCACAGAATTATGTGAAAATTGCATTACCACAAAGCTGAAAATGTTTTTTATTAGCTCATGAAAGGTTGACATTTTGAAGACACGTGGGTTTCACAGGACGGTGACGACACGCTTTGTTTCTCAATTTGAACTCTCCAAAAGCTGCGTACAGTGGAGTGTACAGTATATGTGATCACAGCATGGAAAGACAGACAATGGAGAAGATGTTGAGGTCTACACTGCGATGTTAAAGTGCAGAGAGGTATGTGTAGTATAGCAAGAGAAAGGTGCCACATTAACAAGGGATATGATTGTTGTAGGAGGCAGACAGACATGGCCAGACGTTACCCTGACGATGATCCTCTCAGACGCCTGAGCAGCCACAGTGTAGCTCTGACTGTGGGACTGCGCGTGCAGCGCTACCACCAGCATGAAATACCTGCCAGGACGCAAACATCAAGAGCAGATTTGACAACTATAGCTTCGATTGGCTTTTAGGGAGTTACGTGTTTTTCATGTGATGTCTTTTCACCTCTGGTCAGGGTTCGGTTTGCCTTTCTTCCTCATGTTATTTGCCGTGGTTTCGCTGAAGTGGAGCCGCCCCACCGTGACCTTTGTGACCTGCTCAGAGGGCAGGGTGACCCTGGCAGAGACAAAATCAGAAATATATGATGCAAAAAATCCTCCTTCTACAGATTTATACTGTTTCTGCTTTAGTTAAAGGACTGAGTCACAACATTTCAAGTAATTTCAAGTCAAATTAAACAGTTTTTCCTCTGGTTCACACTGGTCAGTAAAGATCCCTTCCTAATGCATTTTCAGTCTAAATGATGCAAGATAAAAGTCCTCATTAAATGCAAAACTCTGAGGTGGACTCTGAACATCCACTCTTGGAGGAATTTGTCTTTCTCCCTGGAGATACAGGCTTTTCGGGGCAAAGCGCAATAGGATCAAATTCCTCTCTGTTCCAAGTGTAATAAGAGCACTTAATTTGCTATAAAACCTTGACTGCACTGCTCAGCATAATGTGTATATCGGCAACTGACTTTTGCTTTAAAGGGAGACATTACTGGTAAAACATGTTTTTTCATGCACTGGTCAGTTCTGAGATTTTGGGATACTCTGCTAAAATAACACAAAAAAGCCCCAAATAGTCATTATTTTAGTTCAGATTTCTTTTCTGGACATTAAAGCAAACTGACACATATTGATTGTATAGCCGAATTTGCATATTTAAACATAAAATATCAATACAAACAAGAATTGTCTGAAGGTAATAAATCAAATGAGGAAGTTTCACACTGATATTTATTGTAACACTTTAATTCTATCCACAATTTGTATCTAAAACTGTGTGAAATTTTACAATACATATCTTTCATTTTTCATACCCGGAAATATCAACCTCAGTGGCAACTTAACAGTTTTATTCCTTTCCATATCCTGAATGTTTTTATTTTGTTTACATATCATTTATGGCCGGATATAAGTAACATTTATTTATTCCTAAAATCATGGCAAAAAAATCCTAAAATATGTATTTTTAGCGACTCATGACAGCATTTTCTGATTTATGGAGTTAAAAACAGAGAAATCCAAAATTGTCATGTTCAAACCTTTGACTCTAACATGTCAACAAAATGAAACAAGAGTTTTGAACATGGCTTTTTCCTGTGTTTAGATTTCTGTTCTGGTGCTAATTTGTTCATATTCTATTCGATGATGACTCACTTGCATATCAAAACATACAGTTTCAAAAACTTGTAATACCAAAACCCATTTTTTTCCTAATGTAAGTTATCAACTGGGGAAGTTTCATGGTGATGTCACCCGTAGTGATAAGGGTGAAGAATCATGAACTTTTGCTTTTAAGTCTCACACTCACAGTACTGGCTTAAAGGGTCTCTTGCTGCGGTCAGACTGTGACTGCTCCACACTGATAGACTGATTCATGGCCTCCACCTAGCAACAAGGAGAGAAATAAAACACTCTCAATACACTGGAAAGCTAACAGTTATGTGTCATGGCCCATATTGTGCCCTCACTCACCTTTACTCCATTAAGTTTGAGATAGAAGCAGTCGATGGGCTGCAGGCCTTCGCTCGTCTTGATGTACTTGGGATCTCCCAGCATGCCGATGTACACCGTGACCTGAAAGTGGTTCTTCTTTTGGCAAACGAAAGCGTCATCAGCCAAGGAGAAGTTGAAGCCCTTGTCAGCGTCGACTCGGTAGGTCGGCATCGGACTGAAGACAGGGAAAGAGATTGTGACATGTGAGTGACGTGACCAGGAGGCTCATGTTTGTTGCAAGAAAGAGTGGAAAGGGAGTTTTTCCATATTTATCACCAGGGGGAGACTCTTGACCCTGTAACAGGGGGCTCCACATGTTTTAGGGGTATAAAGTGGTGATAGAAGAATGTGGATTGAGTAACTAACAGTGATATATAGCGGATAAACCTGAGAGTCATCTTATTCTCCTGTGATGCTGACATAAAATTAAGAATTTAAGGAATTCAGTTTTTATGCAAATGCAGAGCCCCTTGCACAGGCCCCCCGGCCTCAGTCCCGGCGTCATGCACAACCCTGAGAGCTAAGATCCACTGAAAGACTTAAACGGGACTTCAAACCTGTTCCTTATGTCGATATATTTTGGTCTGTAAAACACTATTTGTCTCTAAATGTTTTCAAATTGGTCCAGCAGATCACCTCGGCTGGCAGCTGCAACACGGAATGCAATGGTTGCAACGTAATCCTTGAACCGTCAAAGTAAGGCCACTAAAAGTATTTGTTTTGGCCACTGGCAGGCTAACATTGTTATTGTTAGTGTCCGAAAACATTCGGGAGAGGATCTGTGCTGTTGTTAAAGATAAAATCCTTTTTGTATAACCAGGAACAAACATGATATCACTTTCACCAAAGCCACCAGACTCCATTTACATAAACAGTAATTCTATTATCATAAAACAAACTTCATTCAAATTGAATTGAAACTCTAAATCAAAACCATTCAGTGAGCTTCGTTTACACTCATTTACACACCAAAATATGTAAACATTTACCAAGGGTAAAAAAATGCTGGAGCTTCCCTTTAATAAATCTAATTCAAAACAAATGAGAACCCTTTGTTCCAAGTGCGCTAAAAGCTGTGATGTGCAACCAGGTGGTTTTGATAACATACCTGAAAGGTCTTGTGAGTTCATTTTAACCCTCCTCCCTATGGATGCTTCTTTCTATTTTGGCATTGCAAAAGCAAAAGTAGGTGTACACTAATTTCTCCCTTTACCCCTCCTCACGTTGTCTTTCTAAGCCGAAACCCTGCACACGTTCACTCCCCCGCACAACTCACCTCTGAGGAATTTGTGGACCTCTGAAACCCTGCTAGTCCTTTGCCACTCCCGCTGTATTCTTATTATTTATTTAACCAATTATAACATCTTTCACTGACTCCGCAGAGTGATTTCATAGCTTTTTCTTCCCCAAAATAAAGACCTCAATATGTGCAAGTGTGCCAAAAAGAAATTCCACCCACAGCTCTTTGCAGTTGGCGTCATACAGTGGTGTCCACTTGTTCTGCTGGTGAGGTTGCCACTTGATGCACTGATAGTTTGGGTCCAGGTAGGAGTTGTCCGCATCCTGCATTAAACCTGTGGCAAAAAGATCGAAACAAGATAAATCAAAGCAAGATAGAAGAAGGCTGAGAATGTCTGCAACTGTTCTGTTAAAGTCTTTATCTGTGTTAGGGTTAAGAGCAGCTGAGCGTGAGGTAGAGGAGGCGAGAAAGAGGAGAAAGATGCCTGCCTACCTGGTTCTTGTTTGATGATACCTGTGAGGATTTGGGAATTGAGGGTGCTGTTGGGTGAGTCGGAGTGCTTCCTCTTCTTGGCCGGGTGAACGGGGATGCCGCTGTGTGAGGATATGGAAACAAATCTGTTCACGTTACTAATCCTTCCCATCATTCCCTATATTCCACATAAACTGGACAGCACAACCCTCCTCTGACTCACTCCTGTCCTTGAGGATGCTGCAGCAGCTGATGGAGCATCTGCGTCTGTTGCATGTCTCCACTTCCGCTTGTGGCAGGACCAATAGGATACTGTGATATCATGGGCTCAGGCTTCAGGTACATGTCCCGATGCATGCTGGGATAGTGCCCGTGTGGCGGGAGGGGTGGCGTCGGAGTCATGTGACACATGTTCTCTGGTGTCATGGTCCTGATCATGTGAGGATCTGAAAGACACAGCACAGTGCAAAGTTTACGTGAGGGTTAGTGAATGTAACACGCTCTGTTTTTGCTCTGTTTTTGGTCTCCACCAGCTCCTGAGTGAAAAATATTTGACTCTTCAGCTGATAAATGCTATACCGTGTTCAGCACCTAGTCCCTATAGTTGTAATTGCTGTTGTTGGAGTGCTAAGCAGGTAGTTTTCATGACTGCATAAGATGAATAAACAAACTGACCTCAAAGGACAACACAATTTCTTTGGAGGACCCCGCCAACTTTCTAGCTTCAAATCGTGTTCTGGGGATATTATTTTCCTCCGAGAACAGCTTGTTTATTCAAATATGTGAAAAGTTCGTATTATTACCTCACTAGTATTCTAAATATTAAAATTTGAACATCTTACCCAAAACTACGTAGTGCCCCTTTCATAGAAACAGCTGCCTGCTGTGGCAGAACATGAGGCTATGAGAGCAGTTAGAGTTAACTGAAACAGTAAAGTGGCACGAACAGCTATACAATGACTGTGTTTACATAGTTATACATTAAAAATATATGTATCAAAAATCACAAAGAATACAGCTTTTTCTCCTGTCCTCATTTCACACTGCAGCTCATTCACTTTCTCTCCAACCTTGGCTTAAGGTACTTTCCATTGTTTCAAGTTGAAGAACTGGAGGGACGCCCATCAGATAACACTGCTCCACACCTTCTTGCTAATAGGTGAGACCAACACAGGTGTGTGAACGGCAAGAGGTGCAATATGACTTTGAGGACTGCTGGTGTTTTATTTTAAACAAATCATTAAACATAAGCAGGTGGAGACACTTGAAATCGAAGGTTAAAGAACTTCTAAACATTTAATTTTGTCACCCAAATCAATTCATGTTTATCTGCTGATTAATAAATGACAGACACATATTGATTGGTGTGCACTTGAACTGGATTTTCCATTTGTCTTCATGCTCAGAAACAATAACGTGATGAGTAACAGATATCGACTTAAGCAGAGAGGTGGCTGTGACCCGCATACACCTCGGAAAACTTCACTGGCTTCCTTTGACTCAGTTTACAGATAAAAAAGGCGCCATTTCTGTTTGTTGTGTGGTCCCTCCGTCACAATCAAGGAAGAGAAGACGTGGTACTTACCATTCACCTGCTGAGGAGAGTACGGCTCTGAGCTGGAGTCTGGGGGGGACTCAGGTAGTGTCCTAAAATCAGACGGTGGTAGATGTTACACTCACAAAAACAGCAACATATGACCTTTAAAGGATTGAAATGCCCCAATTCTTAAAGTACTACCATGCTTGAAGTTGGCATGCCCTTCCTGGTATATTCTTATTTTCTGAACTGTCATTATATTAAAGGGAGAAACTGGGATCAGAGTCAGCGTTCTTTACACAAGATTGTGTGCGTCAGGATGTAATTTGACTCTCTTTCTCTGTCCGTTATCAGCCTCCCTCCCCCTCTTGAGGAGCTGGTGCTTTATTTGTACAAATGAAGCTTAATCAAGTATTGATTGCATGAATGACCTGTAGTAGGGTGTGTGTCTGGTTTCGTTGCATGCTTTAAGACAACATACAGAGTCATCTGCTGCAACTTTTGCCCGCGTTCATGTTAAAAAACGCTGGCATTTCTTGAACATTCCTGAGTACCAACTCATGCTATAAGTCCTCTGTCCATCTCCCCCCTGAGGTGCTGTGCTCACCCCGGAGCGTAGTGGCCCCTGTGCTCAGGCTTGATGTGAGCCTGCTGTTGCTGCTGCTGCTGTTGCTGCTGCTGCTGCTGCTGGTGTTGCTGCTGCTGACCCAGGCAGGAGTAGCTGTGTCGGAGGCCCAGGGATGGCCCTGGGGGGTAGGCGTTCTGACAGTTCGGGGGCCCAGGTAGAGGGGCTCCTTGGCGCAGTGGAATAGGGGGACTCACACCACACACCAACCCCCCAGCGGAGGACACTCCTGCTTGGGGAGATGAGTAATTTGGGGCGCTGTGGACCTCTGAGAAACAGCTGGGTGAAAGAGGAAGAAAAAAAAGAAGGGATTAGCCTTATCAGAAAAAACAAATTCCTTTGTAACAACATGATCTGATTCGGTTGGTGCGTGTTGTTTTGACGTCGCCGGGTCGGTTTGGAGTCCCTACTGACATGTCAGTGCTATCGTCCTCCTTGCTGATGTACTCTTCCAGGATACTGGTGTCGATGTTGGCTGGCTCCAGAGAGCTGGTAATATCATGACCTGTGGTGAAGGGAGGGTTGGGAACACAGAGGGGAGATGGAGAGCATCTGGGAATTAGCAACGGGGATCTTTCAGCAACTCTGCACACACACACACACACACACACACACTGCCATGACAGCCAAAGCTTATGTTGTAACACTTTCTCAGAAGTTTTATCTAATGACATATTAATGTCTCTTTTATTATTCATAGCTATTTCTGTGTATTCCAAAGAACTTTTTTACAGACTGTATCAGCAAATTGCACAATATTTGGCAAAAACGCAATCAAGATCATGTGAAAAGAAGCTCTGATTTGCTTTTCTGTGGATTTAAAGATTAATATTACAAGAGTGACCCACAGTCTAAATATGTGTTAGTAGTCAACATTACAGATCACATACTGATGATTCAGCCCCTCACTGCTTACACATTTAGACTGGAAATTACCTTCTGTAAATGGCTACGACTGTGCACGTCAGCTGCCTTTTCCCCATTTTAAATCAGAGTCAATGTAGACTGACAGCTACATCATGATTACAAAATTACTAACCAGCGGTGCTGATTGGATGATTTACATAATGACATCATAATAAATGCCGTGCGACATTGATGATTTTTTTCATTAATTTGAAAGGCCAGGATAAATTCTACCAACAGTTATCAACAACAGTTTCAAAATGTTTTGCACTGCAGCAGATGGCAAATGTGACCACATGTGTACTAAACAGTCAACAACAGCAAAGAAATTCCTCAGACTCCCTCATAAAATCGTTTAATTTAGTGCGTGGTTGAGTCAGGATGAACTTAATCAACCTCTTGATTATTTCCACCTTCTTGTAAATACTGTAAATGTTACATACTGAGTATAAGAAAGAAAGTGTTTATATCTTGTGGATGTGCTTTTTATCTTTTCTATCAATTAATATGGTTATCTCAGTGCTTTTTCTTTCATAACTCAGTTAAAATACTTCACCTTTCACAGTCTGCTTTGTATATTTTGTTGATAGCTTACTGTTAATTTTTGTGTGTAGATATAGATATATATATATAATCTTTAGGGATGTTAGGGAGCGACATGCTAATGTTGGGTTGCTATAGCTCTTTTTTTACACTTTGTGCTTATAAGAGCTGCCAATAAATGGAAGTGACTGACATATACTGCCTTGTGAAAGTGAGCAGTAAAACTTTAAAATAGATTTAATTTGTTAAAAAAACAGCTATATTTCAATTACAAAAGTCTTCCCTCATTTTAGCAGCTAGCTACTGTATGTTAAAAAAACTAGTTAAAAGCCCCTCCCTAAGTATTAACAATGTGTGCACAGGGAATTGTGAAAAGTGAAGCATTTTGAGTAAGTTATGGATGAAAAAGCCAAGTATACTGTAGAGTTGGCACTTAAAGCAAAATGACGTGCAGTTTGTGCAGATATACGTAACACTATATTGTGCAAGTGGAGAATTAATGGTTTTCACGATGCCTCGCTCAGCAAGCAGACTTACTGCATCCATGGCTGACCTTCATCAAATAGGACTGCTTCTTCTAATTGCATGAGGCATGATTTGAAATAGTTTTATATAATGCTATAGCATAAGTAATTTTATTATTCCCTAAAGCTCGCCTTTCTTCACCTCAGGGTCACTTTCCTCCTCCTTTGATAGCCAAAGCCTTGCAAATCCCAAACACATGACCCCACTTAATCTTTAAAACACCAACATGTAGACCAAGCACTTTCTTATGCATATATTTAGACAAGTTACATCATTTAATAAATAAAGTGCACGAGCAACTTGCTCAAATGTTAAATGACCCAGAGTGATTTATTTTCATTAACGCTGTCACTATTTGTCCCAAAGTGTGAGAGAAGAGAGGGGGAGCAGGATGGGGAGGGGGTGAGGCAGAGCGGAAGGACCTGGTATACAGTGGGTGGGCAGACAACCACAGACACACACACACACACACACACACACACACACACACACACACACACACACTCTTTCTCTGATAGATTAAGCAGCTACTCAGTTGGGAATGTGAGGAATTTTTGTGTTAGCATTGGAAAAAAATCTCTTTTTTGTGCTTTTACGCTCCCCCCTTCACAAGGAACCTGACAAAAATGTCACTAATTAGCACCACTGTCACAGTTTCTCTCCAATGCCTCGACACATTACTTTGTCCCATCCAAATGCAGAGCTGACATATAAGCATCGTCATCTTAAAAGTGTCAATTCAAGAGCACCCCACATTCTGTTTGTTAACATAAAACATCCTCGCGTGTCCATGTTTCTTGAGAAAACGAGCATGTTTACACTGACTGGCTCTCTTCGCTGGATAGAAACAGATGGTTGATGTCTTTTAATACGTGCCAGTGCACGGGGAGAGAGGCAGGATGGTTCCCCGTAAAATAAGATCCAGATGTGCACCCCACCCAAAGAGGCAGTAAATTTAAGCTGGCAGGTCTGATAACGAAAAATAGAGTTAGGCGGAGAGGGGAGGGTGGATGGATGGAGGGTGAAGAGAGCGGGGGCAAGAAAGGCAGAGTACAAGTTTGATGTCCAAGGATGGAATGGAAATGGAAATGGAAAAAACCTACAAGGAAAAGTGAGGAGAGAGAATGAAACAGGGCTGTAATCAAGACATATTTGTGTAAGAAGTTAAAGGCTGAGCACAGCTGAGTTCAAGTCGAGAGTGGTGAAAACTCAAGACCTGCATCAACATCAAGTCCGCTCCCAAGACCTGGTTGTTTCCATTCAATATCTCTTTAGATAAAGCTCGTAAATACCCTTTAACTGGGGACTGTACATCAAATAAAAGCTCTAAATAGAGTGCCAAAAGTGTGTCTGAAGATTGTTGGCAAATAAATACACTGACTTGAGTACACTACAGGAAACATCCCGTAATACCCGTTGATGGATAGTTAAAACCTTTCTCATCTAAAGCAATCATTTAAATTACATAAGCCTGCAATGACATTGTTGGCCACTAAGGGCAGCAGAAAACAAGTTGAGGACACAACATTAACTTATTAGCAAAAAGTAGCTTATTTGCACATCCAGCAGTTATTATTAGCAAGTTATTATCATTATTATTATCATTATGTAACACACTCAGTTTTAGCTCTGTTTTTGGTCTCCACCAGCTCCTGAGAGTAATCTCACCAGCTGGTTGCTAACTGTCTGTCTGCTGTTGTTGACGTGCTGAATGAGGAAAGAAAAAAAGCTATGCGCTGTGGCTGAGAACGACATTGTGAGAGTGGTTAGAGTGCACCAAAACAGTGACGTTTACGCCAAAGTCGTGCGGACAGCAAGGTGCTGAAACTCGCAAGCACCAACACAATTTCAGCTACTTCAAACTTCATTTATTTGATGACTTTAGAAGGAGTTACTTTGTAATTTCAGATTATTTAGTGTTGATACAGACACTACATCAGAGCCAGTATAGCAGATTTTTTTCACCAGTTTCGGAAAATTGGTCCAATAAGCTTTATCACTCAGAGTGACCCCCTGCTAACTGTCATTTTATACATTGTCACCCCTTTAATTAGTTAGCACTTAGTAAAGATATGTGTTTCAGGAGGAAATGATCTAACTAAATTTGTAATGGAGCAACATTAATAAAAGAAATGTAATGGTTACACTTTTTGAGAACTGAAAACTTACCCCAAGTACAACAATGTAAAGAGCATTCTGCTGGATGTACTGAATGTCAGACTTAACTGTGGAAGTAGGATTTCACTGGATTTCAACCATAATTAGCCGAGGCATTAATATTGTTGCCAGCCTGAACCAGATACTGCTTGTGTTACATTTGCTCTAAGTCTCTCATAACTTTGCGCCTGATGAACGTGTTCACTAAGAAGAAATGCAGCATGTTTGTTGCCTCTTTTCTGGAACTTTGACCAACTTTGCAAAACTTTGTGTGGATCAAATAGGAAAAAAATTGAGTAACTGTAACATCACTTTAAAGTTTAAATTGCCGTGAACTGGATGTGTAAGTTTCTCTGCCCTCTGTGTGGTTCTCTGTACAGCTGTGTCTAACAAGGAACAGTGAAATGATTGTCAGGCCAACTTCGATACAGACTGGCCTTTTGAGAGATTAGCGGCTGAGAGAGGAGTGTGTGTGTGTGTGTGTGTGTGTAAGCATACGCGTGCATGTATGTGTGTGATTGTTTGTTTGTGCGTGTGTGTGTGTTGTGCCACCATTTCAATGCCTGGGTTGTCAGCAGAGTAATAATCTAAAATGAACACAAACAGAGGACCGAGTGTGTGAGTGCCAATTACACATGGTTTGACTTATATCAGTCAATCAAATGCACAGCTTTTCCTTTCCTTTACACTTTCTTTTCAAACTGATAGCATGTAATGTAATTTGGAGTAGTATAAACTATTATTAAGGACACTGAGAGGCAAGAAAACATGTCTGACGGAACATAAAAGCCTTTAAAACGTTGATTTTTAACAGATTTCTGCCTCTAAATGAGATTTGTCGGAACTCACAACTCGGTGTTAATCATTAAACACTCAGAGAGGAGGAACAAAGTCCGTCTGATTATCAAACACTTAGGCTTCAACGAACACGACTGTACACCCAAGACATATACACACAGACTGTGCAGGCTGTGAATACACTTTCTAAGTTAATATAACAACAGTTTACGTGCTGACGATAAAAAACAAACACTGAAATTTCTGTTTAATCAAAGTATCAACACATGCCATTCTATATTTGGAAGCACTTTTGGAGATAACTTCCAAATAAGCCTGATTAAAATGATGTTCTCAGTCTCAAAAATCAATTCAAACGACCTGACGGATCTCAGTAATGTCAATATAATCAATGTACACAAGCAAACAATCTCTTAGCTGTTCTACAAGATGCTGCACATGGTTTGCGCCCACAGCAAACAATTTGACACACTTACACATACGGACACAAACAGTAAAAGAAAGGAAATGTGTCGAGATCTACTCTAGACGTGTAGCCTGAGAGTTCCAGATCTTCGGTTATCGGTGAAAGAGTGAAGAGCATCACTACGACACAGACATTGATCAAGAGGTGAATACGAATAGAAAGCCCCTCATCAGGTAAGGACCGATAAATCACATCTAAAGAGAAGCGGAGCGGACAGAGCGGCAGAGTACCTGCGCGTAGCCAAAGCATGTTGACGTCCTTGAGATGAAAGCACCTGAAACAGAAGATGAGAAGAACAATTCCCCTCTATTTTTCACATGTTTCCCTACTCGGGGCTCAAAGTCTTTACTTCTGCAGACCTGGGAGATGCAGATCAGGGTAACAGATGTGTGTGTGTGTGTGTGTGTGTGTGTGTGTGTGTGTGTGTGTGTGTGTGTGTGTGTGTGTGTGTGTGTGTGTGTGTGTGTGTATGTGCGCGTGCATTTTTCTGTGAGTGTGTGTGTGAGAAAGGCTTCAGAGAGAGTTATAATGAGGATTATTTCCCAGTCATGAGAAAGGGCTGTACCAGGCTACCACACACAGCCCTTGTCGCACACAAGCACTGGTCGCACCGGCGGACCTGGCTCAGGAGATTACAGGAGTGACAGGGCTGGGACCGGGACACGGAGAGAGGTCGGGGGGGAAAAAAAACGAGACACTCCGAATGAGAGGTTGAATTTGAGGGCTAGACACTTACAGAAGGGGGAAAGAGAGACGATGAGAGGAGACGAGGAAGATACTGAGGAGGGAAAAGAAGAAGGTACAGGTATCCTACACAAATAAGAATCAAGCAATATGAAGAAGAAGAGAGAAGAAAAGAAATATTTTAACCAGAGGATTTCAGACAAAGGTATTCTGATGAACACCTGCAGTATTCATGGCTCTAATGGGGTAAAATAGATCTGTGACATTGCCTAATATAATATCAGGATGCAGACAAATACTCAACTTTTTTATACAGAATATCTCTCTTTTAGGTGTTACACACACACACCCGAACACAAACAAGTAAATCAATCTCACGAAGTCCAGTTCAAGCCCACATAAACACTCCCTGGCCGAGGATTACTCAGTTGGCAGTCATTATTGATGTGAATGAGCCAACAATGAAAAATAAAACCTACTCTGTAAGCGGTGTAAGCCTCGCTGCCCAAAAACAATACATTCCTCTCACCGTAGTTCACCGCTAAACCTATAAATCAGAGAAACCATCCAAACTTGCTTCACACAGGTTTTCCAAGATGGACGACGGCCTTCGCTTTCATGATTCACAACCGCTGTGGGAGTACAGCGGGATTTGATGGGAATTTTGATATAGTTACCCGAGCAGTGAGGCAAAATGACAAATCACAAGGCAAAATCCCAATAAGAAAAAATTCATCACCAGACTTAGATGGTTAAGGTGAATATGTCTTATATCTGGCAGACACAGTTTAATAACAACTATCAGGTTAATACTTTGTCAAACACATTCAGCTTTAATTGTTACAGCAGAAATTTTGACTTGTCAAAGCAGGAAAAGCACAGATGTGATTAATAACGTTAACTATGGCTCCATTTAAGAAGTGTAATTTAGCCATTGTTAATGATATATGTTGCCATGATAGGGGTCTATTTCCCCTTAACACAAATGAGGGTTCAATTGGGAGAGTCATGGACCAAAAGAGAGAATCAAACGTTTTGGATGGGTTTACAAACTACCCCAAGCTCACAGTGTGTGTCTTTGGAGTGTGTCACTGCTGAACATTGTTCATAAAGCTCATGTCAAGTTCACAAAAGGCTTGAACACACGCACGTTCCAAACTGCAATACCCCAAATGTACATAACCAACAGAAAAACCACTTACATCAAGTTGCTTAGAGAAAAGATTATTTCCATTTCATAACTACTTGAACAAGTTTTTCTGCATAAATCACACTTTTTGACTATTTTGTTTCTCCCCCTTTCTTTCTGTGTGATCTATATGTTCTTGTGCATGTAGAAGGTCTTGAAAGTTGAAAAGGTCAGAGTCGGCACCAACAGGATCTCAGGATCTCCTCCTCTCCTCAAAGAAAACACTGTTCTTGAAGCGCCTCATCAGAAGTCCCGCCTCTAATTCTCTGACTTCTTGACATCAAACCTTATCAACATGTCGTACATAGAAGTGAAGCTAATGGGAAGCTAAAAACACAAAAAAGCCAACTGGAGACACGGTGAGCGATGCTAGCTCAGGCATATGTGAGCTGACCAATCAGAGAAGACTGGGTATTCAGCAGGCCTTAAAGAGGCAGGAGCGTTTCAGACAGAGGGGGGATACAGAGCTGGACAGTTTTTTTGGGGCGTAAACCTAGTTGTAATCAAAAACTGATTAAAAGTCAGTTTTTTTTAAAGAGGCCCCAGTCTTTGTAAGCATGTTAACATTCTGTCTACAACTAAAAAATTCAATAATCAATCTACAGGAAATGTATCTACAACTATTTCCTTAAAAGTTTTTTGTAGAAATTTTATGAATCAAAATTGCCAGCAAAACATCCCTTTCAGCTCCTGGTTTTCTTTGTCTTCTGGGGCTGTAAAATGTGTCTCTTTGAGTTTTGGATTCTTGGTTGGGCAAAACTAGACGTTTGAAGCTGCCACTTAAGGAAATTAAGATGGACATTTTTCACTCTTTTCAGATATTTTAAAGAGTAAACAATTAACCGAAGGAAATGGCTGGCAGTTGAATTGAAAATGAAAGTAACTCTTAGTTACAAGCCTTATTTCGTACGTCAGTATTCAGCTCAAAGAGCTGCTGTGTACAGCCTTACAAAGCTTCTGTAGGCTCTTATTCTAGTTTATATATATGCAGTCGTCTGCTGGATCCTCATTCATTGCAGTGGCAAAAACTATTTCTCTGCATGACCATTTCCCTTATCTCCAAAGCACTGCGCGCTAATATCTCAATCTCAATGCGTTTTGTCTCAGGACATCCTGAAAGTCTAACACAGAAACAGTGGATTACCGTTCAATCAGGTGTTCGGTTGACTCAGGATGGGGCACTACTTGGAGTCGCACAACGGCAATAAATGTGCGAACACGGCTCTGAGAGTGGCTGTTTGTTGTCTAAGTGAGTCAGAGAGGAGGAGAAGGTCAAGTTTTGAGGGGGTTGGAGGTTTAGCTGGGTTTCTCTCAACAGGCCGGTCCCTCTCCACCCCGAGTCTGCGGTATCTCACCTCCTCACCCCGTCTGCTCACTGTCACTCTAATGGAGTCAGAGAGAGCAGGAGCCAAATGCTCCAGGAGAAACACCAGTCTCACCTCATTGTGTTTTAACAGCCACTGAGGCTATGCCAGGAATGCACACTGTGCATTAGTGTGAATGTATACATATTTCACTAATCCGATTAAAACACAGTTTATCAGTGCCGAGATCCATTAAAGCGCTCAGCGTGAGTGTCTTTCTCTTTCAGGTAGGATAAAGAGAAGATGATTTATTGTATGATGAATAAAATCAAAAGCTTGTTGCTTTTTGTCACCAATTCAAATTCAAGATTGATGCGTGAAGGCCTGCATCCACGATCTGAGAGAAAAAAATAATGATACCACCAGAGTAATTTAAGAAAAAGTCAAATAAGAAAAATAAGCATCTAAGGCGGCACCTACTCTATACTTCTCATGGACAGGTTGACATTTAAGTCCAAGCAAAAGTGGCTGAAATAAAGCCAAAGAGAGAACATCTCTCGAACTCCCAAAGCAAGAATGTAAACACACTAAATTCCTGTCAGAATGGAGAGGAACCTCTGACAGTCATGGATGGTTGTGTATATTCGAGTCAACACTCTGTGTATACTACAATCAAGTGTTAAGCCTCTCTGCAGACAACTTGTTATACATAAAACCTCAGAATGTGTTATTATGTGCACTTGACTTCTCCTGGAACATCTGACACTAAGTTGCTTTGAGGAAAAACTATTAGAGAGACGCAGATCTGTGGCAGAGTGTAAATCACAAAGCGTAGTGAGAAACTCTTCAAACAAATGTGACCAAACGTGACTGCCTTGTTAGTGATACATTTAATTTACTACAGAAACATGACGGATTCTTAAATTGTGACTGATTAATTGTGATAAAGTCAACTGAGACGTATTAAAATGTTTGGTAAATCAAGGAAGCAGCATGAGCGAAGACATCAAACTCTTTATATGTGTGAGGGAAAACGTTTTAAAGATTTAAAGTCACAGTATATAATTCATCTTTATCAAACTGTTAGATTGCCACTTTTCTGAACTGACTTTGGTTCTATCGGTGTGTGTGTGTCGTCCGATGATCATCAATAACGCTGGTTTACAATCACATCGCTCATGTCTGTCTCTAACGCACACATTGTGCCACAGTGTCCTTGCAAAACACACCATTTATCTTGACTCGAATTCCTACACCCATCTAACCCTCAACCCCACCCTCCTCCACCCTTTTTTTCTCCTCCTAAGGATTCCCCGTTTAACTTGATCTGTTCCCCATCAGCGGCACTTTTGCGCCCCGCACCCGTTAACCCTCCTGTCTTCATGCATTTTGAAGTTTTTTTCTTTTCTTTTTAAGACGAACAGCCGAGAAGAAAACAGACTGAGGTGTTTGGGGGGAAAATTCACCTATATGATAAGCTGCGTATATTATTGTTGTTAACCACCTGTCATGTGCGGTGCATGGTAATAGTTTAAACCAGACTGTACACTCAGTAAAAGGTAAAACTAGAATTGACAAAAGACAGAAACGAATTTTGTTCTGACTCATTCAGTGAAATAGTAATTTAGAAGTCAGAACTGTTAATTTTACAAAAAAGAAAAAACAAACAAAAAAACACATTTTCTACTCTGCTGTCAATCATTTTTACATTGGGTTATAATACTGAGTTCTATTGATAAATAGAGTCGTAATATATGATAATGAAGGATTCTTACCTTCAAAAAATCTCTGTAACGCTTCTGTTTCATCTACCACGTCCATCCTAGCGGGTCCCACATAAAAAATCCATTAAAGTCTCCCCTCGTCCGAACGAAATCAATTCGGAGCGGGGAAACTTTCACATGAACATCACGGAATCCAGATGAACTTCTTCTTTTTTTCAGTTCATCCAAAGCTTCACGCGGAGAACTTCTTCCCCCCTGTTCAACAACTTGGCACTGGATTGACGTCTCGCAGCCAAACGCCTCCGATGACGCCGCAGCAAAGGCTATAACTTTTCAAACTTTTAATTAAGGTGCCGATAAAAATCCGTGCGAGACCAGCAAATAACTTCTCTTCAGGCGCATTTTCACTTCAGCCGAAACGAGCTTCATGATAAGCGTTTCCTCACTTTCGGAGTAAATATCACCATCGTGCGTAAAAACAAAACAAAAACTGGCTATCGATGGGAAAAGACAAGTCTCTGTGCGTAAAAGTTGGCTAAACTTGACTCCCAGGTCGCTTCTGTTGGCTCTCTTCCTCCTTCGCCTCTCCCTCTCTGACAGGATGTGTGCAGCAGCTCAGAGTCGGAGGAGAGGAGCTGAGGCAGGTGAGGGATGTGCGCCAGGCTGCTGCAAATGTCCCCGCAACAGAGAAAACGTCCCGCAAAGACGCGTGTGTCTGTTCT
>CAEMYA010000177.1:3944153-3998393 GCA_903131615.1 Diplodus sargus | reverse complement strand
CCCCCCCCCTCGCCCACATGTGAGATGCTGTTGTGTTGTCTTGTTCCCCCACAGCTGGAGCATCTCCCTCTGCACCCCTCCACCCCTCTGCTTTTCCTCCATTCAACCCAAACAACGCCTCCGTTCTTCCAACCACACTATGCAGATTGTTTCAGAGGACAAGCAAGAAAGAGAAACAGATAGAGGCTGCAGGGGACAATGAAACAGCTGGCTAGGCTAAAGCAGTTAATATTGGTATTCTATATTTCTTATCTCATGTAGCTCGCTCTGTACATGCATGTGTGTGGAATCGTGTTTGTGTATGTGTGTGTGTGTGTGTGTGTGCGTGCGTGCGTGAGAGCGTGTAGCCCAATTGTTCTTATCTTGCATGTTGTGTGGATATAAACCCAGTCAACAAAGTCACATTCCTGTTTTGGACAAGAAGCAGGTCCCCACAAAGTTTAACATTAAATTCACAGAGGTGGAGTAAAGGTAGAGGTAAAGGTTATGCATTGTGAAGGAAGCGGCTGTAAATTGGTGGATACATATTTTGAGCGTCACAACCCCCACTATCAGAATCTGAGCCATGCAGTCTGATAAAACTTGGAAAGTCTTCAAGAGCCAAACAAATAAATCATTTCACCCACATTTAAGTTTGTAGCTGTACATTTGTAGAGCTCAGCTGGCATACGTTTGTGGTGGGGATGCTCTTCACACAACACAGCAGCAAAATTAGTGTGTATTTGCTGAAGTAATTCCCAAAAATGTGCAGCTTAAACTTGCAATAGACACCTTTTTTGCTTTAACTTCGAAGAACATAAGGATTGCACAGTGTAATGGCTGTCAAAAAATGACACTATCTGTGTATCATTGTTCCCCATAAATCTTGCTTTTGCTATGTTATTTTGTGTGCCACCAGGCTGGGTTCTTCCTGGAGAAACGTTACACTACAGGGAAACGCAAGGAGGAAGGAAAGTTGAAAAGTTTCCTATTACCGTTTTAAACTCTTTAAGCGACATGGCGAATTGTGTCCTGATATGTCAACATTTCTAAACTAAATGTAGCTTATTAGCCTCCACCTCATTATTCTAATCCACTTGAGTGTAGCACCATTCACTGACCATGGGGCCTATGTTCCGATCACCATTCAGTGTTTAGAGCTACATTGATCGATTGTCTTGACTTTTTGTGTGAAGTTGACATTTTTAAAACACACACAAACATCGACGTCATTTGCGTTACATATCTTGTGTTTTCACGACATTAAGATCCATGATAACAGGCAGAGTTTGGTCGCGTTAAGATGCAATATTTTTAAAATAGAAAAACTTGATGCTTTAACACGCTTCTCCTGGTTGTGGCCAAAAAGGAACCTTGATTCAAGACACATGTAATGTACATATTCATGAAGAGGGGTTGTGAGGAGAATCAATGATTTCAAACAACAGTGCAGCACGTCATGTATAAATTCCTGATGTGGATTCATACAGCTTGTTACAGGCAAACACCACAAAGGAAATTTTGTTTATGAAACACAAGCCAGGGCCATCTGATGAATTATCAGTACTGTGTCACAGAAACTGAACGACCCACATAATAATATAATATAATATAATATAATATATAAAACCTAAATGGTTGGGTTGGAGTCAATAGCTTTTAAATATTCATACATGCAATGCGCATTGAATGTTGTCTCTCAGTGTGTGATTCTCTCTACCAGCCACTGACAAATTTCACCCTTTCATATCAGTCGCTGAAATGAAATTTGCATGTATTCCTGAGAAAGCGAAGGGAGGAGGTGAGCCGCTGCGTCCACTCATCAAGATTTCATGGCCATACATTGCCTGCTACTAACTCAACTGTTTTCATTGAGATGAGAGTATTTCAAAATCCCCCCATAACATTGAGCCACGCTCCGCCTGTCTTTATTTTGCAGCTTAATGTGTAACAGCTCTTTAAACCCCAGATAACTGAAGATGGTGGAAAATTGTTATCCGCCTCACACTTGCTTATCACTCCTCTTTATTACTGGAATGTGAATGTGCATAGTGACACCTAGTGTTAGGACTATTAACAATACAAGACGACACAGATTCAAAAATGATTGTTATTGATAGAGAAAACGAATTGGATAAACAGGTCATCATAATCATGATTATGTTAACTTCAGGCATTTAAGTGAGCGCAGCCTGATAGTTTTTTACTCAAGGTTAGTTAGTGGCATGTTCACCAATGTTCCCTCTAGATGGCAGTATTAGAGCAAAGAAGGGAAACCTGTTGAGCAGATTAGTGCACAAGGAAGAAATGTAGTGACCTGCCAGCCATTAACAGACTGTTATTTTGATGTTTAATGGGAGGCACAACACCTGAAAACGAATTACGGCCTGAATGGCCTCTCATAGGTTATGTAGCTACAGATCAATTTTCAGGCTTTGGATTATTTGCTTCCATAATATATCTTCCTTTAGAATAGTGGAAAGGAAATATACACCCTTAAATCTTAAATTAATCAATGCAAATTGGCAAAATTAAGTATAAAATTAATCATCTGGGGAGGCTTCAGAGTGATATGTATAAGATACCACTCTATTCACCATTCTTTGTCAAAGAATATATGGGATTTTTCCGAATATATCTTTAAATACCATTTCTCAAAATGATTTGCTTTCTCATCCTCTATGTCGGAAATCTTCATTTCATTAGCACTTACCTACTCCAAATGTTCCTATTTAGTTTTTATCTACATCTGAAGTGAAGTTTAACATGATATATACATCACTTTAATCTTGGCAAAAACACTGATTTGATTAAATGGCTGTTGACAGTTTTTCCTGATTTACTGAGTTATGCAATTCCCTATAAAAACTTCATACAGTGTTCAGATTCATGTCCAGGAAATACACAGTATTCTCAATTAGATAATGCTTCATGTGTATACTTTACCATAACATTTTAGAAACCTGTTAATACAAAACATACCTGTGAGTAATAAACTTGGGGAAGTTTCATGGTGATAAGTGTTTGTTCCCTGGTGACATGTAAACAACACCACGTGTGTTTAGAAAGGCTTTTAAAGCCCACATGAGAGCCGTAGAGTTTAATACCAGTCAATTAGTCACGCATTAAATATACATCTGTTCACTTCTCCTATTATTTGCTCGCTGGTTGTAGTTCCTCTCCCGGCCAGCAGGCAGAGACGTCCTCTCTATCGATCATGAGTGAAGAAGCAGGAAAAGATCAAAATGGCGACACACGGAGCAGGTAGGAGGACGCGTTGCTATGGTAGCAGCAGACACGCTTTTACATTAAACCGCTAAAAGAAAAGGCGATAATACTAAAATAGCATCAGTTACAGTAACTTGGCATGAATACTCACACTTTGTTCCGCTGTGTTGACAAAATGAACGAGGTTAACTAAGTTTCTGTGTCTCTCACCCTTCAGGACGACCAGCTGGTGTAGTATCCTTTATATTGAGAAGCCTTGACGTCTCTCTCTGTGTCACTGGCAGTGTGGTGTTAAACGATCAAACCTTAACCCTGCACTCAGCTGTCGTCTGTTACCTTCCAGCTGCTGCTGAACCTGACATCACTCTACTTTGTCTTCTATTTCCTCTTCACTCTGGGCTTGATCATCAGAAAGAGTGAGTGCTGGACGGGCAGGCTGGCTGACACAGTGCCAGCTGTTTTGGTTGATTGTACCTGCAGAGATCAGTGAATGTGTCTTTGCTTTGTGTGTGTGTGTGTGTGTGTGTGTGTGTCAGGCCTGGTGCTGTCCTACCCTGAGGATGACCTGATCTGTGATGTCAGTCTGCTGTTCCTCCTGGCTGCTCTGGACGTCCTCCATTTCTTCTGCGGTGAGAGAGCAGAGTCACATATTAAACCATGTCTGACTTCCAAGTAGGGTTGTCAAAAAAGTATCGATACTAAAATATTGTATCGAATACGATACTCATTTTCAAAAGTATCGATACCGATTATTTTTTGCACTACCTCAGACCTGAAACTTGTTATCATAGTTGCAGTTTCTTTTTGCACAACTGTTTTATTATAAATATTTAACGTGTGGTTCTGTTAATTGTTACATGTTGTAACAGAGGTTATTTTTGCATTTTTCTTGTTAATAGAAATATTTCTTTTAAATTTTGGAGTTTTTTTTTAATCCTTGTGGTATTGAAAATGGTATCGAGTATTGAATATCGTGACAACCCTACTTCCAAGTACACCTTCCTCATGATCATTCTGCCGTCTTATAGTTGTCTTTAAACTTCATGTCATGATGTGGTGCATTATTTTTTTATTATTGCTTAACATCCGTTATCTAAAGCTTATCAGAATACTTGAGGCAGCTGTACGTAAACATTCCATGTTTCATCTGTCATTTCAATGGGTACTATGTAGTTTTAGAGAGGAGATTCAAACTCAGTTTTTTTTACAATACAAATACTTATTTTTCCACAACTGACTAAACAAACTGCTTTCAGGGGAAAACTACAGAACACTGTTTGAGGTGGCAGGGTCCGCCAAATATAAACAAAGTAAAACATTGTGAAATTGTGTTTGTCCTTTTAAGGTGAGTTTGTCTATTTAGTCATGAAAACGAGGAGAGTTTTTAAGAATAAAAAAGGGGAGCTGGCTTGAATGTAACTATAAAGCCAATGCTGCTTCTACCTCTAACTTACAATAAATTAAGTTACATAACAGTTTATAACACTTTTGCTAAATGAACAATGAGAATTCTAGTGGCTTTTAGAGCAACATACTTAATATATAGACCTTCCAACTGCTTCCTGATTTGTCCTGCCATCAAAATAATTACTACAACATCATGATTTGTTTTCTGATTATCATTTGTCTCTTTGATTTAGTTTTAGAAAATGCACATCATATAATATTTCTAGATAAGTTGTTGAGTGCATCCCTCCTGGATTTTTCACTTTAAAATAATCAGTTTCAAGTTTAAAGTCTCACCTTAAATATGCTTTGACAACAATATTACATGATTTAAGATGCTTCATTAAAATCCACAATGCACTGATTGCAAAATGGATAATTAAATCTCCACCAATTTATTTATTAAGTTTTGGGACTCACAAGGGGAAGAACAGTCAAAAAAAGAGTTTTAGGTTTATTTAAACAGGTCATATTATGCTAGTTTTCAGGTTCATGTGTTTATTTGAGGGTCCTAGTTGAATAGGTGGACATACATGATTGCTGTGCATTGCTGTAGCATCCTGCTCCATTTTAGCTACAGTGTGAGGCTTCTTGCATCATCTTTGCTGAGAGTTGCACATAAGTTACAGAAGTAAAGGCTCCTCTCCGAACAAGGTGGTGCAGTAGTGTTTTCTGTGGGAGAAAGTAACTCCCTTTGGTGTGGACTTTGCAGAACTTAAACATGCACAAAAATGCTTCATAACACAATAAAGGAAAGGTCAAAAACTCAAAAAGCATAATATGACCTCTTCAACTTAACTTCAGCAGTGGCTAACAACCCTCTCCCACCATCTTTGACTCTATGTGTCTGGCTGATGTCTGCAGGCGTGAAGGGCAACCTGACAGAGAGTCAGGGCTATATCCTGGCTAACATCATCGTGACGGGGACTACTGTCCTGCTCGCGGTCTACTTCCTGGTGTGGCAGACGTACGTGATGAGGGCGGACGTAATCATCAGCAGTGTCTTGCTCGTCGTCTATGGCCTCGACGGGGTGCTGGCTGTCAGCACTCTAGCCCGACTGGCCAGGTCAGTTCCGCCCTCATTGATTTTCATCTTAGACATTTTATATCAGACCTCACCAGCCCTGACAGATGAGAGAGCTTTTATTGATGTGACATGTGAGATCTATTTCTTTCTTCTTCTTTTTTTTTTTTAACATATGTCAGCATAAATGCCAGACAGGTCGTAAATTACAATATCTGGTATCAAACATAGATAACACACTTCAATGTCACATAAAGAAGCCCGGCCTACATTTTAGGCTCCATTTATTTCGACTGACAAGATATGCCGACATAATTAGCATCTCATACATATGTTTTAAAAACATTGGACAGCACTGAGCTTTCCTTTTGTTCCTGAATGAAACAAGCCTTGGTTCCCTTTAGGACTTGTCTGAATTATTGATACGAGTGGCATTCATTCAGGTGATACTGTATACCTCGTACGATGTCGTCACATACTCAGATTTTCCTCCCAAGACAGATCCAAGGACGATAATCCAATTCCTTACCCTGAAAAGATGGATATTGTTTATTCAGGCGGCTGAAATACATTCTTAAATCAGTGTTGATGAAGAAAAATCTAAACTCAAACAAACACGCAGTCATTGGCCGGACTAGAACACTAGAAAAAACACAAGAAACAGTTGTTGTGTTTCGTTTATTACAATTCCGTTAAGGAACAGTTGAGTGTGTGGTAATAACAGATTTGTATTTTTTCTTCTTTGTGTCTTTCAGTGTCTATTCATGAAGACGCCTCCTCTTCATCATCACATTGTATGTTATAGATGAACTCACAGCCTGTCAACACTTCTTTGTCACAAATAGAAACAGAAGTGACTTTGTTTTTAAAGGCACAGTTTTTTATTCTTTCCTATTGTGCTATTTATTCATCTAGATTGTTTTGGTGTGAGTTTGCAAGTTGACGATGTTGGCCTCCTTTTAAATATAGTGGAACTAGATGGCTTGTGGTGCTCAAAGTCCCAAATATTACAGAAATTATGACCTAGTCACTAAAGATAATCCACACATCTTGTTGTGAGCAGTTTCATGCAGGAAACTGTTTTCTTTCGGTATCATTAGTGTTGAAGGAAGTGTACATCTACTCATCGACAAGAGAATAGCTGACGAAGCCTATTAAGCTGGCTAATGTCACAGCTAAGAGGGTTCACATCCTGCTCGTTGTTCAAATGTATTTTTTTGCTGCTTTGAGCACCAGAAGCCAAAGTTCTCTAAGGCTCATATCTCCAAAAGGCGGCAACTCACAAAACAATCCAGATGGATAAATAGCACTACAGCTAAGAGGGAGAATCTGTTTGATTTTGAGATGAACTGTCCCTTTAAGACAGCTAGAGTGTAAGGTGAAGACTGTTTTTTATTATTGTTATTTTTGATCACTGCATTTGTAAAAAGAAAAAAAAATTATGGATATTTCTTTAAAGTGCGTTTTAGCTATCAGCATTTCTCAGGGATTTCACACGGTTGCAGTCAGACGTCTGTGCCATTGAAACATATTGAGTTTTCTTTTTTTTTATATTTCCTCATGTTCCACTGTATATACATATATTTATTTTTTTTACATGTGTCAAAGATGATATCTATATATTTGTGTTGCTATTGATTATGTATATTAAACATTCTACATTTAATACGCTTTATATTTGTTCATCTTTCCCCAGCAGAGGGCAGAATTGTTTTGATTAAGACAGCAATGACACAGATTTTAGTGACTGACCAAAAAAAAAAGGACATTTTCTTCTCCCATGTCTTCTACTTTGAGTTTAGACATGGCTCAATAACTCCTGTGTGAAAAAATAACCTTCCAGTATTCCCAGTGATCTACACAATGCATCCAGTAGTACCACCTGACAGAAATGTACTCTAGTTAAAGAATTTGTGTTTTAAAACTTTTAACTGTACATATTTGATCCTCTGTGCATTCAGGTAACGACCTAAGAGCAGTTTTAGTAGTTATTTCCTAATCCACATTCTTCAAACTGGTTATTTCTCTACACTGACGGCTAAAGTTAATGATCAAACCAAGCACCAAGGTTTCCAAAGTTACCAGTTTCATAACAAATCACATTTCAGAGTGCAAGTGCTTGAGCAACAGCTGAGCGCAAACACTTGTGTGTTTTACTGACTGTAGGTCAAGCCAGTGTGTGTGCATGTGTGTTCAAGCAATAGGTGTATGTTTTCCCTTTTTAATTATCGCTCAATGCCAGTAACATGAAGAGCGTGTTCCTTTTTCTTTTCTTTTTTTCATTTCAAGTGTTTTTCACATGCAGTATTGTACCCTGAAGTGGGCACCTGCATTATCTAAATGATTTTCTTTGCAGGGACGGCAACACTGCAGCTGGACAAAGAGTGGTCATTCTTAGCAGCCGGTGACATTGAAACCTGGGCAGTGTTCCACACTGTTGCTCCTCTTTCATTCACCCCGTTGAATCCAACTAGTTCAGACCAGATCACCACTTTGCTGCAGAAAGTGAAGCCTGTGGAAATGTAATTATTTCATGACAAAGGGGCTTGCTATAATTCCGCACTTGAATGCATTTATTAATCATAAACAGAAGTTGTATTGCCATTAGGGCAGCACAATATAGTAAAAAAAATAAATCATATTGTGACTATTTTGACTGATATTGCGATATGATTCTAGCGTCCCAATTTTCATCTCACACATTCAAAAAACATAAAATTCATGAGAACAAGATTTGTATCAAAAAATTATAGCTTCTTGTGATTTGGATGTTGCTCGTGGCAATATTGCAATTTTGGTAATACTGTGAATAATAGTGCCACCCTTACCGCCAGCGACATAGTCATGTTCAAGTACATCACACATGCATACGTCAGCCATGATTGGTTTTGAGCTAAACTCAAGCTAGCACGATTGCTAGTGGCTCCTTATGCAACGCGCTACCGTTTCAACGTTGTGGTTTGTGCACACGAGAGACTTCCACCGTCCATGCTGGCTAACTTCCGGGTTCGCACCCGGATAATTTGAATAGAAATAGAATAATTTAATTGGGCAGCTCTTCTAAACTTTGCAAATAATTTGGGAGCGAATGGCTCAAATCGTGATAGTTTTAACGAGTCGTTTCGTGGGGTTGTGATGCTCAAAAAAATGCATCCACTCTTTTACAGCCACATCTTTCATCATGTAAGCTTATGGGGAAAAAGTACTTTTGGGCCCCGGTGCAACATGTGACCATGTAGGCTAATTACTGGGTTTGGCCACTACAAAGTTGGCAACATGGCGGACACCTCAATGCAAAAGGCTCATTCTAACTTATATAATAAAAGCACAATGATCGACATCAACAAAAACACAATTATTGATTTGATATTCTTTTTCTGCTTACTGGGCCTAAATCTTACACTCCGGACCTTTAAAGACTCACAAGCCTCAAAGGTACCGTGAACCACTGCTTTCCCTACCAGCACCGGGATCGCCACAGTTCAGGCTGCTCGGTGCGGCGTGTTGATGCTTCATGTACAGAAACACACGAGTGGGCTGCAGCACCAGCATGCATCCAAACTCTCCGCAGTGAGCGCCGCTCTCACACACCGCGCCGCCTCCAGTCCAGTGTCCGCGGAGCTCCGCCCCCTTCCGCTCGAGTTACCTGCACACCACCTATCACTCACCTGCTGCCGCGGTGCCTCCTCAGCGACTGCGTGCCTCTGGGACACAATCGTCTGCTCTCTCTCTCTCTTTCTCTGTGTGCGTGTGTGTTTGGGCGGCAACTGTTGAGTTTACACTGTTGGATTTCAGCTGCTCCGCTTCTAAACAAACAGGCGATAAATATCGTCTGTCGGCTGCGGGTCTTATCGTTTGGCTGTGATGGCAGGCTGATGCTTCACGCTGTTTGACACCTTGAGCATCCCCGTCCGGAAAGCACCACTGTGAGTCTCTGCGAAGGGGTAAAAGTGACTCTGTCTTTTGTTTTGTCTGTCTTTCTTTGTGTCTTTACAGCGGCAAGTGTCTTCCTCTGCAAATGATATCCAACTTAACATATTCTCTGAGCTCTTTTATGACTTCGTGTTGATTGAAAAGAAGTTTTGGTTTCAATTATGTGTTTAAAGCTACAGTGTATTCGGCTGTGGACACGTTTGTCCCCATTAGAAGCACATGGATGTGTCTCCATACTTCCTGGGAACCTGAACAGCAAGTTTATATAAGAACAGATGTGTTAAATGTCTCCTAATAGATAACTGTTGGACCCTTAATTAATGTTGAGTGATCAGTGCTTCAGGTTTGAAGGGATATTGACTCGGGCGGATGTTAAATCATGATATGAGACTATATCGTCTTAGATTTTGGATATCGCTGCATTGTGTTGTCTTTTCCAGGTTTTAAAGGCTGAATTACAGTAAAATAATGTCATTCTCTGAACTTCACAGACTCTACTACTTGTTCTAATACTAACCTTCACTTCTTCAATCATTACATCCACCTCACTGACAATAAATTGTAAAAAATGACAATGCGTTAATATTTTGGGAAAGTACCTATAGTCCTTACGATATTGTTGCCTATACTGCTATCGATTTCTATATATAACGATATATATATTGTGTATCACCAATAGGCTCGATATTGGGAAAGTTATATATTGATTATTTGCTGAGGATGAAAAACAGAGCCAATAATCTGAAGCCAAATGAGATTCCAGCTGTGTGGATGGTTTTTACAGTTTCGGAAGAAGTCAATACAATTGCAAGCTGCAGTTTGTGATACGTGTGCCACAGGGGTTCAGAGAGGAGGGGGAAACTGTTTTCATAAGAGATGTTGGATGTACCCTCAGATTTGTGAAAAATGCTAAATTATTGGTTATCTTCTCTCCAACAGCCACGAGGAATCAGTAATTATTGGCTGAAGAAAGTCCGTATTGTGCATCCATAATTGCAGTTTAAAAATATCATATAAGGTCGTAAAGCTCAGCTCGAACATTTATATCCACTGAACTAAATCCGACTGAAGTTGTACAGTAATTCATCTGGAGCATTCAGATAGTATACAGTCTTCTTCTGGGCCCTTCCTGACTAATGTTCTGCCTCATTCAAGTGAGAGAGCAGAAAACTACACGTTGCCACGGTGCATTTAAGTCTGACATCACCCACAACCGTAATTACAGCATTTTGCTCTCTGCTGAGAAAGTGCTTTCGTTTGGGTCATAAATAACCTCATGACATGCTGCACATTAACAGCCAAACGCAGGAACACCGCTCGCTAATTTGAGAAGCAATCATCTTTCAAGGGATGTCTCTGTGTGTGTCGGGTCGTGCTATATGAATGGTATGTGAACAAATTGGCCTCCCGCCTGTGAAATCTGACCTGATTTCTTCTCTTGGTGGTTCTCGGTGAACCTGATTCAGAGAGCGTGCTCGTTCCCTCCTCGCTGCACCTGTACACACAGAACACACCTGTAACAGCATCGCCATGTGTCATAACAGTGCATTTTGATTCGGCCAGATGGCCGCCTGGGTTGATATAGGTGAAATCAGTAACTGCTATCTCGTACAAAATGCTTACTCAGGAGAGCGGAGCAAAGTCCAGATTGCTCATATCAGAGTGGGCTCATATTTCTTTCAGACACATTACATAAGCTTTTTGTTGCTTTTGTAGAATGACGTGCGTCGGTATTGTCATGAGACAGATGTGACCTTATGATCATAGTCTGTCTTGTGTTTTGTCATATTGAGGTAAAACATGTGAAAAGCTGAGAAAAGCTGTCTTTTGTTTGTTTAAGCTTAGGGTTTGTTATGGTGTGTGTTGCTTAGATATTTATTGTGCTTTGTCTACTACGGTTTACGTCTTGTGCTGCCTTATGTTGTGGCATTAACAGTCATCTGAGACTTGAGTTCAAATCTGTTCTTTTGTTTACACTGACTGTCAGGTAACATTATGCAACTTTTTTTTTTTACCTTTTACGCCCCATTACTTGTTTCTACACTATGTAACTTCAGTGAGAGGGTCGAATCACACCATTATGTACATGTTGAGCATGTACTTCACCATACCCGTTTTCAACGCTTGACACTGATATTAATGTAATGAGTTTTGTTTGTTGTAGCACCTGACACATTGTTGCAGACCTGGGATTTGTATTTCTGACAGTGGTGTTGCGCTCACTCACTCACTGTCACTGTTTTTAGGCAAATTATTTATTTGTGTGTACATAAAGTCAGATTGTTGTCATGCAAAACAGCACAAGAACATTCTCTAAGCATGAACACTGACTGCAGGATAATATCCATGTTATTATTCTGATTTGTTTGTTCAGGGTTTCCAGACTTTGAGGTTTGGGTTGCAGTATGTCACCAAAGATGGTTTATCAGCCGCGCACTATGATTCTTCAAACTTCAAGGACTGAGAGAGGTTTCTTGTGTGTGTGTTTTCTTTTTAGGGTTTTTTTTCTGTAAACTGTTGTCATGTAAGATGATATCACACATTTAAATCCAAAGCTAGAATTAACACACACAAAGAAGAAAACCACATGGACCACATGACTGATACTGCAAAAAAAATGTGAGACTGTGAGACTGGGAGGGCTGAGCTGAGCCAGGACTGCTGAAGTAATCTTTGTTACTCTTCTCACTCTCAAATGATTTATTGTCACAGAAAGCAGTATGAATATGACAAGGCTTGTTTAACCTCATTCCATTAGATATGAAAATTGAAAGAGCCAGATATGATCTGTCATTCTGAAAACAGGCATTATTTGAATATGTGACCCACTTTGATTTCTTGGGAAGATTAGCGTCCTGCACATTCTGCTCCTGTTTTTGTGTGATAGTTGTTCTAATGGTGTGCAGTTACCTCCAAGTAAGACGTTGTCATCATTGAACAAAAAGCACCTCAGGCTGAGTGGAGGAGAAGTGTGCACAGGGCCTCTTGTCATGAGGTTGACAACACTTGACACCCGGCCTGTCCTGCTCTGGCCTCACCTCCCTCCTGAAACCTGGCCGAGGGCCAGAACTGAGAACAATAGCAGAGAGAGAAGATGACCAGAGAGATAAGAACAGAAAGAGGAAGTCTGCCATTTGTGCAGACTTGTCTTACTAAAGTAAATATGACTGGTTTTCATTCCTTATTTGCATTTCTCGCTAAGACTTTGCTGTAGATGTGTGTGTCTGAACAGAATCATACGTTGTCTGGTTGGTCTTCGCTGTGAGAGTCAGTGTGGTTTAGCCTGTCTTTGTCTCCGAAGATATGAGGAGATAATCTCTTCAGGGCGATTATGTTTATGGTCTGCTGCGAGATAAGCCTGAGTGACCGCACTGTCACACACAGTATTTACCATGTGCATATGTAGTTTACTGCTGCATGTTATGCATAAACAGTTTTATGGTTCATAAAAAAAAGCAGGGCATGTATCCTGGAAATGTTTGTACCATAAGGCTGTCAGGGACAAGTGGAAATGTTTATTTGAGAAGGATAAAATTGGTTCCCTCCATTTTTTGATTAATGGATAAAGTCATTTTTCAAACATTTGCTGGGTCCAGCTCTTATATGTTGGGATTTGCCTCTCTTCATTTTCATTACCATCGCCAAGGAGGTTATGCTTTCGCCCCTGTCGTTTTTTTCATTGGTCTGTCGGTTTGTCAGCAGGATTATGCAAAAACTGCGGAATGGATTTCCATGAAACTTGGATGGAGGGTGGGTCTTTGTCACGAATAGACCTCATACATCTCTGGCACAGATCCGATAAGGGGATGAATCCAGGAGACCTTTCTCACTCTCTTTGACAATGGGAGAGGTTCTGAAATGTTTTCGACATTTCTCAGTTAATAATGCATGGATCTTGATGAAAAAAATCAGTTGTATAGTTGTAGTTGTGGTGGCTGGTATCTTACGAGTAAGTAGATTTGATGTAGATCCAAATAAAAATGGATTAGGTTGGAGTAAGTGGAAAGCTAGACCTTGGCGGAGGTATACGCTCTACTGCAATTCTAGTTTATGGTATTGAATGAAGAGGCTTTTGGAGAAAAAAACGGAAACAATTTGAAGACGTCACTTTGGGCTCTGGAAAATTGTGATCACTAAAAGTTAATTGAGTCTATCGTGGACCGAGACCCATCTACCGTCCAAGTTTTGTGGAAACCTGTTCGGTAGTTTGTGCGTAATCCTGCTGACGAACCAACATACAAACGGGCATGGGTGAAACCATAACCTGCCTGGCGGAGGTAATGATTGTGAGTCGCAGCCCTAATTGTAGGAAGCACACCCAGCGACACAAAGTGACACGAGGTCAGTATCTTCCAGGTCTTGTTCTTGCAGAACGCCTAAAATGCTTGCCGGGGATACAGGATCCTCACCTCTGACCACCAATTAATTATACAAACTGATTGGGTTGCCTAAAGCGATATACATGGCCCCACAAGTCACATGAGGTAGAAGGTGATTATTGTCTCCATCGTTAAATACATTTCACTTCAGTCGTTCGCTTGGAAATACTTATCAGTGATTATGTATAATGTGGTGATAAAAATCATCAATTATCAAGCAGAGTCCACTCTTTATGCAACAGCTCGTTAGGGCCATTGAGTGTTTGTTCTGTAGGCCTGATATACTGTTTATTACATAACCTCGTCAGTACATGCCTTGACAGAAAGCTCTAAAAGCCCAGAGGGGAAGGTGTGGGAGAGTTTTCTTCTCTATTTTCATGCTCCTGTTTGCCTCTCAGGCTTAGTCGTAGCACTTTGCTACACATCGGTTTGTCTCTTTCGAGGTCATGCTAATTATCCAATAGTAAGCGTGGCTGGGTGTAAAACCAGACCAAATTAATTAATTGCAGATATAGTCGTGAACGCAGTGGATCTAATTACACAGTGCATATCAGCCTGCTGTCTGCCATTGTCCCGGATCAGTCCCCAGACTGCCAGCAGCACAGGCCCAACACCTGGCTCTCCGCAGTGGAAGAACAGGCTGTTCAGTAGTCAGCGTTCTCAACTTTGCATGCCATGTCTACGACCTTATGCTGTGCACATAAAAATGTTTTCAACTTGTACACCATCGGCTGTATATGAGCGCTCACGAGAGTGGAATGAAAGAGAAAAATGAAGAGATACTCGATGCAACAGGCATTTTAAAGCTCCCTTCAGATGAATAATGCATGTTTGTTTTGGCTGTTTTCCCTCCGCCAGCCCTGTCTTGGTCTTTCATTAACACACACTGACACACTGCTTCTCATCCTCTTCGTCCTCCAGGTGGATGCCTTAAACCATGAGTGTCCTGGGACCTCCGTCGAGGCCAGCCAAGTGAGTGTTGCCCGCATTCCTGCTTCCCCTCATGTGTTTACCTTTCTGTGTGTTAGCCGAGTTGCTGTCACACCAGAGAATCACTAACCCAGTATGCAGAAGGTGGTGTGGGTCAGGGACCTCGGGCACAGAGCTGCTCTGTTGAGGATTGTTTGCTTTGCCTGGGTTCCTGGCGCTTTCCATCCGCCATGTCCCACACCCCCACCTCTCCCTTTTCCACTCTCCCTCTCTCCCTCTCTCTCTCTCTCTCTCTCTCTCTCTCTCTCTCTCTCTCTCTCTCTCCCTGGCTGGTCCATATGCTCAGAATCTCAGGCTAATCTCATCCAGTGCCGGCCAGTCTGCTCTCCGTATATATCGCTGACCGCATGTCTCCGTAAATTTTGTGGGCTTGCGTCCATGAGAAGTGACAGTGTGGGAGGTTCAGAGGGTTTGTGACATCTTAGAGATTGCAGGGGTGAAGATGAAGAGCATGCAGCGTAACCCCGTCTCCTCTCATTGTCATTGCAGTGGAGTGGCCAGATCGGACAGCAAGCTCAGCGCCAAGGCCCTCTACGGTAAGTGACGGCACGGACGGAGTATTTTACTGTTGGACTGTGTGCAAGACTTAACATGCCCTTCTCATGTAATTACACCTGTGCTTATTCCCTTGGAATGAGCCACCACAGACTGTGTCCAGTCAATGATGCAAGAAGTTTTACAGTCTCGCTTGTCGAGTAATAGTTTTATAAAAGTTTGCTCACTGTTACTCATTGCTAATTGTATTATTCTGTGTTTGCTTGGGGAGGGAATCACAGAGTCACTCCTGATACGATACTGTCACAAAACGTTGCCCACGATAACAATGGCAACAAGACGCAGTGATTCAGGGATATTTAATACATTAGAAGGCAAAATACCCCTAGTTTTACAGAATTTGAAACGAAGTACAAAAAAGTGCATAGTGTCATAGCCAGGGTGGGGACGGTTACTTTAAAAGTTACAGATTTCCTGTTAAAAAATGTCAGTAACATAATCCAAGTCTGACAGTTGATAAAGTTATGTAACATCCTTTACTTTTGGATTACCTCAATACCAAACATAAGCAAATAAAGACAAAAGAAAAGAACGATCAATAAGATTACTTTTATGTAATATTGATATGTAGTGTGTCACACTTACCTGGCTCCACTCAAGAATAATGTGATGGTGTGTGAGACTCCTTAAGTGTTGTCACGTGTGCACATGTTCCTGGTTACAGACTAGTTCATTTTAAAATTGTAATCCTGTCAGTAATCCTATTTTTTACTGAGAGCACCAGTAATCTAATTACATCTTTATCTAATAACATTTTTCTAGCAACTTCACTGGAACACAGTTACCTTTTTTTGTATCTTTATAACCTAATCTAATCTAATCTAATCTAATCTAACCTAACCTAATCTAACCTAATCTGATCTTGTTACATGTATTCCACTGCTCCCCAGACCTCTCAAAGCTTAATGTCCGACCACAGCTTCTCCAGTACTCCAAGGTGACAGCCTTTAGACAGCAGAACAGTTTTGCAGTACAATGTTTAAAGTGAGGATAAAACTGTCGCTCACTGTAATCTGTATAAATTTGATCTGTAAAAAAATTATTTTTTTGCCAAAATCAGTCAAGAAGCAGTGACTCTGGTAAGTCACACTGGCAGGTGAGGAGCGGAACAAGTTTTAAGTAATGTAAAAATATCAGTAAACATTTTTTGCACCAGCAGTGATACAATGTATAGCTTCTTATTGGGAAAAGATATATTGTCGTGTTAATATTCTAATGTAATTTAAATGTGTAGCCAAAACCTGATTCACCTTCAATTATTAAAAACTGTTGCAATCTGTGACAGTTTAATTCCTTACAATGAACAAAGCTTCTGTAGTTTATTTTGTGTCAGTCCCACATACTGTAAAAACTCTCTAGTGCACCAAATATGTATTAATCCGCAGCTGAAAATAGTCCCCAACAATAACAACATTTACTCCTGTTTGAGTGGCGTTTGCAAAAACTACGTTAACCAGCAGTTTTTGTTCTTTTTTAAAAGATTAAGCTTTATTGTTATTTTTAAATTGCACGTCTGCAAATCACAAACGGAATACCTCTCTACCTTTCTAACTGTAAATCATCAAGGTGTGTGGTTCAGAAGTGTAATTGACTCAAACCATTTGCTATTCAAATGTCAGGAAATCCAGCACTCTCTCTCTCCGTCGCATGTTCCTGCTGCCTCACAGCCTCGTTGACCTATCGCAGTCCTCTCCCCAGAACACACATACATGCACAGTGATAAGAGGGGGCCAAGGTCCTGCTGAGGGGCCCGTCGTGCTCCGGCTGCTCACACCGCTGTCAGACACTGAGGGACGTGGGAGGGAGGCTGGGTCCCTGAAGGGAACATAAGTTTTTCATCTCTGTGCCGTGCCTGCTTGGCATGCTGAGATTTGTTGTCTGTAACCACATTGTGTTGTCTGACTTTCAGTCTTTTGTGCATACTTTGAATTCAAGGATGTGTATTGTATGCATTTCAGGGCTCCTTTTATATCTACGCACATTATCAGACTGCATCCTTGATCTGGCACGACTGTGGTTTAAAGTTCAGGGAACACTGTGACGTGACATTTTATTCTCGCCGTGGCATACTTGGGCTAGGGTGTGTGTTTGCTTCTGAAATATGCCGTGTTACATTAGCAGGGAGTGCAGGGCGTGCCTGTTTTTAATGTGTGGTTGGAACAGGGTGGGGATGCCCACGTCTTGCAGGTGAATAAAAGGCGCATTGAAAGAGGAGAGGAAGAGGCGGACTCTCGCTCACCTCTGGTCCTCCCCGCGCTGCCTCAGACATGAGCTCACTGGTCTGTGCCGGCACCTCCTTCCTCGCTGCCAACATAGGGCAACATTGTACAGTACAGATAGAAACCTACACCCAGGTACAACCTGCTCTCATGCATCGCTGCACTGTTCCAAATTTAGAAAGTGCCTCAAATGGCAGACGACGGTGTTGTCGGAATGCAAGATGTTCCTGAACCATCTGACTGTGCACCTTATTGTCTGTGAAATATTTTGGTGCCACAAGTCATCCAAGTATCCACAGGACGCACCCACCGTATGTGTGACGGGGCCGAGCTGTTTTTCATTGGCTCGTCTTGTATTGTGCAGCAGATGGTCCGCCACTACCTTCTCAGGAGCGGGATGACAGCAGCGTGACTGTCCTCCTGAACCACAGTATCACAACAGTGGGGGAGATTTGGATAGATATTGGACTGTTGCTCGCTATGTGCTGAATAAACATATAGAGGAACAACAGCAAAAGTCCGAGCTCAATCTCCCGCATGCAAAACGGGCTGTCATTCACACAATGCTGGTAAGCCGGCTACTGATGCAAATGATGCGCAGGTCCTCCCACCCTGATCTGTTATCAGCAGATTTGAAGTAGAGCAGAGAGGTGCCACATCAGACTCATCACCCCCCTGGGCTTAAGACCATCCAGCAGCTTTCTTGATTTTTTTCTCGGATTGTGGCGGAGGAGCATGTCTCTGACAGGTAAAATGTGTTTGGGATGAGAGTGAATCAGCAGGTGGAAATTCCCATTGAAGGACTTATCCTTCGTCCAGCTCTACCATTTTTCCTGAATGTCTGTCCATGATTCATCGTCGACTACTTGATTTTTGTCAATCAACCATATTTACAGTGTCTGTGTCCGTTTGTCTTAAAATTGTGTTATCAGTGGCTGTATTTTACAAAATAATGGCGTGCGTTTTGATCTGTTTTAACCTGTATTCATTTGTTTTAAATGAGTTTGGCTGTTGTGAGTCAGGCTGTGAAGTGTGGTGATAACCCTTTCTGGTGACATATGGCCAAATCTATGTGGACACAGTATCCAAAAGGTGAGCTGCAGTTACATATTGAAAAACAAGAGATCAGGTCCTGACCTTGTACCAACATAATCATAATCGTATTGTTTTGCGTTATCTGGGTGTTTGGATTTTGCGATAAAGGATTTTATTCCTTCATTAATTAATGTAAATTAGAAAAAAGTTGGTTCAAATGTATCAGTTTCATGATATTGTATAAAAAAACAAACAAGCATGTGACTGTCTTGGTTTTGGGTTGAGTCAGGTTAAATAAAGGGCAGTTATTAGTGAGGTCGGGTTGTCTGATTGATCTGGGTCATGTATTGGTTTGATGATCTGCCAAGCAGCCATGTTTATCACTGGTTGATGACTCTGGAGAGAGGCCTGAGGATCTGCCCATCTGCCTGCTAAGTGGCTCTTATTGCAAGCTGTCGCAGCGCTGTGAATTGATTGGCATAAATGTCAGTCATTAATAAGACATGGGTCGAGCTCGACTTTCAGAACGACACCTGACGCTTGTGTTTCACCTGCGGGGAGCCAAGCAGGAAGGAATCGACAGAGAGGAAATGGCAGGAACAGGAAAGGCACATGCTTGCGTCATTTGCTCAGTGACGGCGCCTGCGCGGACATCGCTTTAGAGTCACAGCTCCATGAAACATGTTTACATCGCTCTGAGTCATCGCTAAGGGGATAAAGAGTCTTGACACACATTTTCTCAAGTGTCCTACAAACAGCCCGGCTTTTGTGTGACACGAAACATAAAGTGAAATGAGAATGGATGTGTGACATCAACATGTTGACTCTGCTGGGTGGGAGACAGAAAGAGACCTGATATGAGATCTGGCAGTGGAGTTGATCGGAACATGCTCTCATTTAACCGTAATTGTTACCTGCAGACTATTCACCTGGTAAATAGGTCAATGAGCACGCTGGCACACTCATTTAACGTCGGCCAACTCAAAAACAACAGTGCAGTCAACAGCACACGGGACAGTAAACAGTGAGCTTCAGCATTTACTAATGTCATCCACACATTCAGCAGGTCGCCACTTTTGAACTTTATTGTTATAAATCATTTTTTTGTTTGCTGTAGTGGTTTTGAGGAATTGCTTTTAGGAAATGTGGCAGTATTTTATATTTATGATTTTATTTTATTATATCCATCGATCAAATGACAATTCGAACACAATGTGGTGCCTGTTAGACGTACAAATGTTTGTAGAGTAATTTCATAGGGGTTTATAGTTCCGTGTTTGATTGTTTGACACGTGAATGTGTTGTTGTGATCATATTCCAGGCTGTTGTTTTTTTACTTTTACTTCCTTGTGTGGTGATACAGGAGGATGCAGGGGATTTTTTTTCCGTTTGTTTGGGGTTTTTTAGTGCTGGCCAGTAGACTTACCTCAAGTTCTGTAGTCTGTAGATCGTCAGTGTCGGTCTGTCAAGTCCTCCACTGTCTGTTTTGGTGGTTGGTAGTAGATGGACTTTGATGAGATTTGATCTGAAATGTACGGTATACTTTGTTTGCATTAACTGTAATATTAATGCTCCGCCATGTTAAATCTCACCTCAAATCAAATCAAATAAAATCAATTTTATTTATATAGCCCAAAATCACAATCACATTGCCTCAGTGGGCTTTACAATCTGTACAGTGAACAACATCCTCTGTCCTTAGACCCTCGATTCGAGTGAGGAAAAACTTCACATGTTGATGGTAAAAAAAACGACGGAGGAAACCTCAGGAAGAGCCACAGAGGAGGGATCCCTCTTCCAGGACGGACAGACCTGCAATAGATGTTGCGTGTACAGAAAAGAGCAACAAATCACAGTTTACAAGTTACATCAACAGAAAGTCTGATACAAGTTATATGTAAATTGAGTGGATCAGGAGACGACCGAGCAGGACGAGGCATCGCCAAGTGGTGCCCAAGCCAGATGACCTCCTATCCACCATGGTGACCTAAGAGAGGGCAGGCCACACAAGATCATTAGTAATAGACAGAGAGAGGCATCAAGATATACAGAGACCTCAGATGTCCGACTCTCATGACACACTGCCATCGGCTGTTAAAACCTCTCCTTTTAGATTTATGTATACATAAAAACAGTTTTTGTAGCAGTCCTGTCGAAGCGCACCTGTGATCAGTAAAATCCTCTTTTCACCATGTAGTCTGGCATTAAGTCTTTTAGCTGTACACCTGTTAACCAATGTTAGCTTTGTCAGCATTCATTGATCAGTTTACCTCACGTATTTTTTCATCAGTACAGTAGTTTTGGTATAAATATAAGCAGCATCAGGCCTGTATGCTTCAGTCGGCTTCAACCTGCAATGACAATGCACCCTTGTCTGTCTACAGAAACTGTTAACCATTACATGTTTACATTTATCTTTTCATGCCCCAACCTTTAAAAGGTTAAGTGTAACAGCAATAGCAGTGATTAAGATTGTAATGTGAAAGCTTTTTAATGGGTGTACTCTGATTGTTTAGCAGCTCAGACTGCAACTTTATGGTTTTTGGTTCACAGTTGCAGTTGGCATCATGTTTTTTTTTAGCTGCTCTGTAAATGCAGGGTGTGTGAATAAGCTACCATAAAAGAAGTTTAACCATATTGACTTCAGAGTTGATGATATGTTGATGTTGTGTAGCCGGTAGCCAAAAAAATCATAATTGCTTATAAAGCCCCCCCTTCACTCAAAAATGTATTTTTACCTCACTTTGATGTTCAACCCTCGCTGTGCAGAATGATGTTTGTGCAGTTTGAGTCTGAGAGGGAGTGAAGAGGCATTCATACAAGTCATTCAGTCATACTTACATTTTTTATTTCAACGCCAGTATTAAAAAAAGAGTTGAAACCTCACTCAGGAGTGATCTTACCAGCACTTTAACCTGTTAGAAGGTTACATGTGACAATTTATTATACTGTGCCACAAACGAGGAAGGGATGGTGCTGTCGAGAAGTAGCGTCATTGATCTTTGACTCCTCAGTAAATCTGTGTCTCTAATTGGTGCCCCGGATAGAGTGAGTTTTAAAGCCAGTCTGACCGTCTCACTGTTACGTGAGAGAGGTCATATCTGGTCACACAGACACTTTGATATGAGATTTAATGATTAACTTCTCAGAATGGTCCTTTTCCTGTTTATTTGCCCACTGAGCGGACACTTTGGGGCATAGAATTATGCTAAAATATGAAAAATCTCAAGTAGTATTTGACTGCTAATGCATTTCTTGCTGAGGTTTTATTGCACTATTGTAAATCATATTGACAAAAACACTATCGCGTGTCAACAGTTGTCCGACATACACAGATTACGTGCCCTTGCCACTTCCTTATTGCTCCGCTGGTTTTCTCAGCTCTCACATTAGTGTTTTGTTTCATCGGTCTTCATCTGGTCGCTCTGCTCACACGTGCAACATGTGGACTTCAGGTCTGTGTCACCGCTCGTTGTTTACATAGTAGGATATACAGTAAGATCCCAGGCAGGAAGTGCTGTTTTTTTTTACTTTCTCCCTTTTAATATTGCTATTTCTCATCTACAGAACAGAGGAAAAAGTACTCCAACTCCAATTACATCATGCATGAGACGTCACAGTATCATGTCGAGGTAAGACCCGCTCTGCTTATGTTTCTCAGAAAAAAGTAAGTTATAATAATAGTTGTGATTTTCAGCCTGTTCATGTTTTTAAAATAAGAAAAGTAGTATGTGAACTGAATGAATGAATCACGAGGTTAAAAGTCATCGTAGTAAGTTAATATTTAATCATTTCCTTTTATAGAAAACCTCACAAGTGATCGTAGACACTTGCAGTTTCCTATGCATTGCACTGTACCTTCATTTTGTATTATTCAAAATTATTGTTTACATTTTCGTGTAATTTACTCTATTATTATTTTGTTGTTGCTGATGCATTTGATGCATGTTCAAATGCCAATTTTACTGGATATTACATAAAATTAACCTAAAAATAGAATCGATAGTGAATTTTAAAATGTATATAAAAACATGAAATTAGGATTTAAAATGGGACATTCTGGTAACCTAGTTTTAAACACCATAACCATTACGTATTCAGTTTGAAGGACCTTTGACCAGAGTCACTCCTCTCTGACACACTGTAAACATAAAAGCCTTCAAAAAAATCTGAAATGAAGATCTACAAATTTTAGGATTTAGAATTAAAAAAACAAGAAGTAAAAAAACCAAGATAAAAGTGAAACACTCTATAAAGGTTATTGTGTATTGTTCTGTTTTCCAGATATAAAAGATGACATTCTGGCTAATCTCTTAATTACATCTCATTTACGTGAACTAGGTCATAACAGAGCAATCAGGCCTCTGATTGCAGCAATGGGGAGTTGATTTAGGGAGTTGGGAACGTGCTTCATATCAGGGATGATGGTGTTATCGAACCATGTCCCGGTCCGCGCAGGTAGGATTTATGTAACTGCCTCCCCATTATCACACGTGGGCAGGTAATCACAGATACCTGCCACGTAGGCAGCAGTTGCATGCAGAGCTGTGGAAGTTTTGATGTCAGATAAAGCAGAAGAGTTATTGACACAGCTAACGAACTCTCAGAAATACATATTTTAGCAGGTAAAAGCTGTACATAAGAAAACAGGCCTAAATATACAGATACAGTCAAAGGAATAGTTCAGGATTGACGATGAGGGGTAGAAGATGGATACCAGCGTTATTTCTGTATGTTGAATAAGAAGCTGGAGCCAGCAGCCAGTTGGCTTAGCTTGGCATACAGATTGTAAACAGGGAGAAACAACTGGTTTGGCACCGTCCAAAACGAACGAAGAGTGCCTACCAACACCTCCGAAACTAAAAACTCTGCTCGTCCAAATGTTCTTGGCAACCATAGACTGTGTAAATCAGGGACGCAGTCTCCATGACATCACCCACACTTTCATCAAGAGCCACTGGGAAGGTCGGGTGACTCAAGACGTCACCATCTTGGTAGTAGCCTGTATAGCTGCACACGACTAATCCAAAAATTGGCAAGAAAGAGGTGGTGCGTGGGTGGGGCTGAGGCGAGCTGAATGAAGCTTGGTGGCTGACACACAGCTTAACGGCTAGCATCTAACGCTCACTCAAATTTGACTCACCTTTAATTATGCTTAATTGTAATGATGATTCATTATTCTTAGCTATAGAGACCAAAACAGTTTCTTTTTTTTATCAGTCTGTAAACATGTTTATTTCTGCAGTAAAGTCGGGTCAGACAGTTTTTGGCACTTTTTCTGTTGGCTAATGTTTCAGCCCTGGAGGTTTGCTGCTTGTTGGGGACTGTCCGAGTCATAGTTGCTGATTTTATACCTCTAGTTCCGCATGGATTAAACAAACAAGATATTATTTCGTGACTAGTCAGACTTAGAGTTGATGGTAACTGGATTTTAAGTCAGATTTGGTCAGAGCCCGGCTAGGTGTCCCCCCCCCCATGTGTTTCTAGTTATCATGCTAAGCTAAGCTAACCGGTTGCTCTCCAGTTTCATATTCTTGCCATCCAAGGAATCTGTAAGAAAGCAATTATATTTCCAAACTGTCAATACAGCCACTTAACTTGAAATATAAAATATATTTCAAAATATAGCCTGATAACTTTCAAAGGCGAACCCTTTAGTCAGTGTCCCCTCACACTCATAAATATGGTCCTTCATTTACCAACCCTCTGTTTTCTCCTCAGCATCTCTCCACGTTCATCATGGACAAGACAGAGTCCATTACCACAGTGGACGATGCCATCAAGAAATTGGTCCTTCTGGACACAAAAGACAAAATCTGGACTCAGGAGATGCTCCTGCAGGTCACCGACAAGGCGGTCAGGCTGTTGGACTGTGACACACAGGTAATGAAAAAGATGTCACAATAACTAATTAATTATACTTTCTTATTCATAAACATCTTGTCTTATGGTGTCTCACTGAGGACTCATCCTGCTCAGATACGTCTCTAACCGGTCCTCTGTTGTGCTCCTGCAGGAGGAGTTGGAGAACTTCCCTCTCTCCACCATCCACATGAGTCAGCCTGTGCTCAACCAGACACGCTATCCCTCCGTGCTGCTGCTGGTGTGTCAGGACAAGGAGCAACACAAACCCGACATCCACTTCTTCCACTGTGACGAGGTGGAGGTGAGTCTCGGTTTGAATGTTACAGGCTCAGCTTGCCTCCCTCATTGTCTGCGCATGATTGGCTGGCATTTTGTTTGGCGTCATTCATAAATCCAAGCCGCTGTTGTCTGAACGCCAGGTCAGGTTTCAGTGCTGCTGGTGGCAGTGTGCTTCTGTGTATCCGTTTACATTTTTGGCAACCTTGTTCAGAGATATTTGCTCAAGGGCAGATCTATAATACTGTAACTTAGTGTAAAAACCTCTTTATAATTCTGAATCATTGCTAGTCAGTTTTAGGAATGACGACCTAGTTTACTTTTGGCTTTATTGAAATAATGAAAATGAAAGTGGGGTCAAAAAGATGTGGTTTTGAGAGAAAAGCTCAAATGTTTTTGTGACAAACTTATTTAATTTCAACATATTTTAGCTGTATGAATATATGTACAAAGCGATAGGTCAGTTAATTTTAGTATTTATTTTCACTTTTAGTGATGCAAGTTAATACATACAAACACATAGACAAACTACACACAAATAAATAAGTAATTACTTAAATAACAACATGCAACTACCTTGTGCAGTTATTTGTATATACTTATTTTTGTATTTGTGTATTACAATTATGAGTGCAAGTATCCTGTGCAATTGTCCTTCTTTATCATATTTGTATTTGAAAGGTGAATAGAGTGAATATAGTCTTTATTATTAGTACTAGTATATAACTTTATTTGTGTACATTGGTTTGCTTTTGTCTTGATTCAATATGTTCCTTTAGAAATGTCTCAATCACTGTTGTAAGCTGCTGCAACAAGTGAATTTCTTCATCTTATCTTATCTTATCAATGCAAGGCGTGTGCGCTCAAAAAAGTTAAGATAAGAGTGCTCCTCATTCTTAGAGAAGCCATAGGTCTGTGGCATTGATGCTTCAGGATAAAAATACAGAAAAACATGAATTGACTATAAGTTATTCCAGTGCCTTTGGTTGTAGATTTGAAAATAGCAAAACTAACAGCATCCCAACCTAAATAGAATCTAATCAATCACTTGGTCCAGTTGAGTAGAGTCCATCATGAGATAGATGTTTTTGTCAGCATTCGGGTAATATTGTCACTGAATCTAGAGACGTGAAAGGTAGTGTCAGAAACGTTTTTCCTTAAATGCAACTTTGGTGATGTCAACTGGGAAACTGCACCTGTTGTGTGTGTGTTAACTTTCGCCCTGTGCGTCTCTCCTCTCTCTTTTCAGGCCGAGTTGGTTCATGCAGATATAGACAGTGCCATTGGAGACAACAAGCATGGGAAGAAAATGAGGCTTCAGACACTGAAGTGAGAACACACGCACACACACACATACACCATGATTTATCTCGCTCTGTGGGTGTTGTTCCTACAACACCATAATTAGTGTTGCCCCAGGACCATTACTGCTGTTGAAAAAACAGCAAAGTCCACAGAGGGAGTGAGTCATGTGTGTTGAAAAGATGAAACGAAACACTTGTACCCAGGAGACTGGATTCGATTTCCCATGTGAAAGTCACTGTTGTATTGTTGACTTAATGCCGTATTTGACTAGATTTGCCTTAGTTGATTTTTTGTCTTTTGTTGTCTGTTGCATTTTTGTTAGATTCAGTCAATAAAAATACTTGGTTAGGTTTATGTTAACCCAGATCATTTAAATAGACCAGTGTTAACATTAACTTACAAAGGCTCAATTCTCCCGCAGGCATATTTTTCCTGTCTTTAGTCACAAATCTACGACATCTCGAAGACGTAATTGGTCAATTGCATAGATGGTCCAGGAGCAACATTAATTATGATGCTGTAGAAAACAACCTAATGAATATTGTGATGACGCTGACCTTTTATTAGTAGTTGGTTAATTTGATGTTTGGGTGCTGAAAGTTTTGTTGCCTCCTCATCTTCCTCCAGGGTGAATCAGGAGAAAATGAAGCGTCACAGAGAAACAATCCTCCCCCCATCGGCCCCTAAAGGCCCCTCGCCTGCTGTGAGGGGACGAGTGGCAGCCCCAAACACAATAGGTGAGAATACACAAACTGCAGATGCACAACATTAATAAGCGCTCTTTAATCTTTACCTCTGTTTAAGCACGTGGGTGTATTTGTGTCTGGTTGCAGATAGACGAGCTTCTGGACAAAATGACGGAGAATCGCATGAAAAGCTGGCCCAGCGCATTGAGAAGGATGTGGTGAGCTTTTTTTTTTTCTTTTTTGTATCCTTAGCGATACCATCATCATGTCATTACATGACATAGCTCCTTTCACTGTCTCATAATGCCATATTCTTCATGCTAAACCCCAGGATTTGTCTTCCTCAGCAAATTCTCAACTGTGCCCTGGATGACATCGAGATCTTTGTGTCGCGGCTGCAAAAGGCCGCAGAGGCCTTTGCTCAGCTCAGCAATCGCAACAAGAGTAAGAAGAATAAGAAGAAAGGACCAGCAGGTCTGTCTCCCTTTCTTCTGATGTGGTGGACAAATGCAGTGACAATATGTTCATATTGCTCACGTCGACATGTTTGTGTCTTTTTGTGTCCTGTGACCCCGGGACTCTCATCCAGTGGTGCATGTGTGGTACTGGTGGCCAGTTTGGGGTTCTGTTAAGTAACACAGTACTCATTACTCACGTGTCATAAGTGATGTAATATTATAACTTCTTACTCACTTCTAAAGAGTGCTGATCTGGTGTATTAATGTCACGTCACACCCACAGAAATGTTGATTTGTCTGATTTTTACAATTCTATCGTTTTGTTTTTGCCTTGATAGAGTTAAAACCGTTGTTAATGTCAAAAGAAGGCAAAATTTCAGAGTAATTGTGCAAAATAATGCAGATTGTAAGAGTCAAAACAATCATAATATTTACAGGGACTGAAACCAAAAGCTATTAACTGAAAGTGTGATAGCAGTTACTTCACTTAATAATTAATGTGCAAGGTAATAATATTACTGTAACATGTTGCTGAGTAATGTTTTACGGTCCAACACTGGCTGTGTTGTGATGCTGTGTTTTTGTTTTATACACGTTTCCTTTGCAGACGACCCGCACGTGTAACATACTTGTTGATGTGTCTGTGTCAGAGGCAAACACACATACAGCAAGTGTTTTTATTCCATGCATGTATTTGGTTATAGCCTTGTAAAAGTAACATGAATGTGTGTTGTCTCTGACTACAGAGATGTAAGTGATGTATTCTCTGTCTAGAGAATCGGTTTCTCAACCTCGATCTGAATGCCAAAATATTTTATTTAATTTGAAACCTCTGGACAGCTGAAAATATAATCTAAAGTATTATTGTTCTCAAGTGCATTATTTAAACCATGTTTCTGGGGTTGTGAGTATTTCGAGTTGAGAAACTGTGATGTAGCACATCTGTCGTTGACCAACTCTCTGGCCAAGGTGAGCTTTTCATCTGTAGACCTGTTTGCTTACCTTTATGTGCACTGAGATGTACAAGTTAGGGCTAGAGTGATTATTAGCTTGGCCAATTATTGGGACCGATATTCAGCATTTGTCCAATTATTGGGACCGATATTCAGCATTTGTCCAATTATCAGTATCGCTTGGAGGTATTGTGTCTGATTTCCAAAAAAATTTACCTTGCTGTGAATTGTAAATTGACCTTACTTTAAAAAGGTCAGGAAACCAATCACCTCAGAAATACCAAGAAGACTATTGCATTTAACTAAATAGTTTTAACAACTGAAACATATTAATTGACTTTACTTGGTAATTTTGATTGTAATTAACATCACATGGTCAGATTTGAGTGTTCTTTAGCTCCTCTCTCTGTATTTAGTCACCACATCTGTGATCTCACTCAAATGTCCAGCTCACAACACTATTCGACTGGATACACGTCACAAGTAATAAGCTATAAACACTGACTAATCTTTAATCTGTAAAGTAACTAGTAATTAAAGTTATCAAATAAATGTATGAGGAATGTAGGAGTGAAAATACAAAGTAGCAGAAAGTGAAAACACTCAAGTAAAGCGCCTCAAAATTGTACTGTAGTTGAATAAATTGCAGATAGTTGTATTCCATCGGTGGTTATTTCAGGTGTAAATTCTGAAACTGAGATTTTTATTCTTACTTCAGCTGTGTATCAGTTCCAAATGTTGGTTATCGGTCTCCTGTATTACTAATAATTGGTATCAGGCATGAAAACAGCACATTGGTCAATCAGGAGCATAAATTGTGAGCTTTACTAGAGGTGGAAAAACAACATTAACGTCTGTGAACCCTGGCCAGAGAGTGAAACCCGTGTCCGGTCTGGTCAGTCGGCTGGTAACTCTGGAGTCTGCGTGTGGTCATTGTTGCTCTGCTTGTTTACAGAGGGCATGCTGACCCTGCGAGCCAAGCCCCCCTCCGAAGCAGAGTTCCTTGACAGCCTGCAGAAACTGAAGCTGGCCTTCAACCTCTTGGTGAGATATCACAGCTCCTTAACCTCCCCTCTTCACCCGCCGCCCTTCATCACCTTCTCACCGTGTGTCTGTCTCTGCTCCCCCTGCAGGCCAAACTGAAGAAACACATACAGAATCCGAGCGCGTCTGAGCTGGTTCATTTCCTCTTCGGCCCGCTGGAGCTGGTAAGAGCTGTGAATCAGACAGGTTGATACGTATGAAGGCTGTCGTCCTGTCATCCTCAACGACTGGTGGTTTTTCTGAATGTTAAGGGTGTAAATAAGTTCTCCACGTCTGACAAAATAATACCCTGAGCTTGTTAAAAATGCAAAGGCTGAAACAGTTTAGAGTTTGCATTGTTACCATTAGACGTTTGTTTGTATTTTTAATGGCACCACACCCACTCTGCCTCCGCTAAACTCTCACCCGACTGGAGCGACGTGGCTTTCAGCACTGACTCAGGTGCGGCCACAATTACATAAGGTTGGTTTCCCAAGCCGCAGTGTTGAGCCACTCCTTCGATACTGCTGGATACAAACACCAAGCTGTGATTAGGGCCCTGTGCTGATATTGTGCACTGACCTCTGGACACTTGGGATTTGCTTGATAAGGTGAAGATAAAGTTATAGAGTGGGGCGCTCTTGCGTATTGGCTGCTCTCAACAATCACTCTCAACACGCAGCAGCTTCAGATTCACGTTTATCCTGTTTTAAATTGCTTGAAAATGCAAAATGAATCTACATTTTACTGTGTTTAAAATGGGTTTGTGATGCAGTTAACAGCTAATGTTTTGTTCAGGATACCACTGTTGTTTTCTGCTGTTTATTTATTACTTTCATACCCTCTCAAATATATGGATAATTTCTTTGGTGAATAAGAGGGCTAGATATCAAAGCTTGATATTACTAATGGAGTGGCCAAAGTGTGTCCAGAGTATCAAAAACCTTAGAAGTATTTAACATTAATGCTGAATGTTGAGCATTCCAAAGACAGTTTTCCTTGTTCCATATTAATATTTAGTATTTATTGAAATGTTTTTTTTTGTGAAAATATGTCACTCGTGTGTTTTGATTAATTGATTTTTTCCTCCCAAACATGTAAAAAATGAAATAGAATAAAATAAACCATCAAGTAAAAACTTTGAAAACCACAAAATGAAAACGGAGAGAACAGAAAACCTTTTACATGCTGGAGAAGAAGTAGAAAGAAGTATACAGGTATTTTATCCTTCCCCTGTTGACCATTAATCTTGTGAATGTGTCCACAGGTGCTGCAGAGCTGTGGAAGTCCTGAACTGGTGCGTTCAGTAATCTCCCCTCACCTCTCCAGAGACGCTGTGGACTTCCTGCGGGGACACCTCACCCCGAAAGAGATGACCATCTTCGAGCTGCTGGGGGACGGATGGACCAAACCCAGGTACATAAATGGCTGCTTTTATAAAACTCTTTTTGTCCAGAGTGCTTCACAGTTTGACACAGACACAATCAGCTACCATGTAGGGTGCTGCTTGAACATTGTGAGCAGTGACAGGAGGGCATTATTACTGCCTGTACTGATGTGTCACTTAAAGGTCAGCTTTTTGACTGTGCTCCACCTCCTCCTGCAGAGCAGAGTGGCCCATGGATCAATGCGCTCCTCCTTATTGCCCAAAGTTTCGTAACGGCTGGGAGCCGCCGGCAGAGTTCTTTAGGACGGCTCCGTGGGAAACAGAGGGCCCCAACATGGGGCCATTGGCGAGTCCCATCAGTCCCGATTACAGAAAAATATCAGCTGAAGACGTAAGGGTTGTTTGCCACCATATCTTTAAATATACAGGTAATAACGGTCAAACGCCAGAAAACTGTAACAATCTGTCTGTTTTTGCAGTTTTACGGAACTCATTCCTCGAGCTCTTCAAATGGGTAAGTAATGGAGTCTCTCACACACTCTGCTGTGCCTTTAAGCGCAAAAACAAACTGTGATGAGAGGTTAACGTGTGTCTTAACAGGTCTTACAACGGGATGCCCCCCTCCCGCAAATATGCCAAAATTCGCTACCACTTTGTAGCAAGGAATGCCAACGAGCTGTCAGTGCTGCAGGATGAAATCCTCGAGGTAAAAACCATTGAAACAAAGACTGCCACAAAGCTAAAGCCAAATGTGATTGTGTCTGCTGTTAGCACCACTGAAGCAGCTTAAGCTGCATCCAAGTCAAGAGTGTCTGTTAAACTGTACCAGACTTGAGTTTAAAGACCGCTTTCAGTGCTTTGGAGTAAAATGTGAAATGTGACTTGCAGGTGATAGAGGACGACAAACAGTGGTGGAAACTACGGAATCGCAGCGGACAGGCCGGCTATGTCCCGTTCAACATCCTGGACGTGGTGAGGATAGAGGAGCCAGAGGGCGTCTTTAGCCAGGTGACCTGCTGTGCTCTACATTAACTTCACATTCTTTCAAGACTTCACTGATTGTATGGTTAAAAACTCAAGTCACACTCGGTATGTCGGAGCCTATTGTGTAGCTGTGTATCTTTAGCATTCCCACAGGCAATGTGATGTCAGGTTTCATTTCAGAAAGTGTTGCAGACTTTGCAGCAGTGTTAGGAAACCAGTTTATCTGCTGGCTGTATACTCTGTAGGACAGAATGCAATTTAGATGAGGCAAGGGCGCGAATGGAGTACTGTGGGGAAATGTGGCGACTGTTATCCGAGAGAGCGCCCCGCTTCCTACGTTACTTTGTACTGTTTATAACATTGATTACTGAGGGAAGGTCAGCTCAATTGATGTCAATTATTAACCCTGAGTGTTATACCAAACTCCATTCTTAAAACATCTGTTTTATGGGAGGGCTGTACTTTTCACAGTAAAAACTGTAGCTACACAATCACTCAGACTCCTTTATGTATCACTTCGATCTACAGGCACATTCAGCTCGCATTTAATGTACTCAGTAACATCAATACTGTGATTAAGTGTTTGACACAGGTATTGATTGACTGGCCGGCCCACAGTATACCATTTTCATTCTCTCCGCTGATAGCCTGAAGATCTCTTCCTGTGCTGCACCTCGCATTTCTGAGGGAGTAAAGAAAATTGTAAACTGGGTTACATTTTGAATTATTTGACATGCAAAATGCAACAAAGCCGCTTTCAGGCACGTTGCCACTAGCTTATTTCTGTTTGGTGGCAGCAATATTACAGCGCTTGTTTTCCCCAAAAAAGGGGTTGATGAACGCTCTGCAACGGTTCTGGGCGCTGAGCAGGAAACCTGTAAAAGTGTTGTAATTATGTGTTCAAAAGTGGATTCGACATCTAATAGGTAAATAATAAATAGATATTTTCTCTTACATAATTTGTTTAAAGATCATTTCTACTGTACCCACCAGGATCTGCGTCCACAGCTTCAGGACATGTTGTGTTTTGAACAGATTTTATGTCAGCATTATGTTCTACATTCGTCTGTGTCGTCTCACTTTCACTCACGTCGCCTGCAGTCATAATCCTTATCTCAGCTGCACAAGCTCAGGCCTGACCTCAGGCAGGAGGTCAGGATGAATTTTGGGAAATGTAGGCAATCTTTAACTAAAGACAGCTCAAGGTCTCTTTATCACTGCTTGTGGATGCATTTGTATTGCAGCCGGGAATTGTCTCTTCCGGGTTTGAAGTACAAAATATGATTAGGACACAAAGAGATACCACATTGTGTGAATCATGGAGATAAGGAAGCAACACAGATAAAAGCTCATTAATCACTGTTAATGGGTTTTTCCTTTCGGAAGAACATTTGCAGTCGTATCAACTGAGCAGGGGTCCGAGAGAGCTTTGTCTACTAACTCTCCACACTTTTGACCCTATAATATGTTCATACACACACACACACATTGAAAGCCTTCCTTCCCAATGACACACACTGCAAGCATTCACACTGCTTGCAGGTTCACCAACGCCCTGCAGCAGCTCCTGCATGCGGTTGCTCTTCCTGGAGAGAAATACTTTCACACACATATTTTGCTTTTGGCTCCCGGGCAAAAACGTAGAGTGAGGTGAGAGACAAAACCTGTTTTTAGAATAATACTCGCTGCAGTTGCTTTATCATGAACTGTGTGTTTGTGTCTGTGTCTGTGTCTGTGTGTGTGTGTGTGTGTGTGTGTGTGTGTGTGTGTGTGTGTGTGCGTGTGCAGCACGGCTACAGGACGTCACCTCCTGGTACTCTGAGCCATGGAGACAGCTTCAACAAGGGCAGACCCAAAGACAAGAGTGAGTGGGCACAAACACGTAAACAAAGTCAGATTTAGGATTTTTGAACAAGCAGCTCTTACAGGTTTTTCTGACGCCTGCTGTTTCTGCACTGTAGTGATGGATGAGGTCAACAATGAGTTATTGTTGAAAATCACCGCAAACAAAGCCCAGCCACCCAGGAAGATCCGCGTGGAGCGATCAGCCGGCAGCAACGTACCGCTCGCCTTCGACTCAAACGCAGAGCAGGTGACCACGTGGCTCACTGCGAAAGGTTTCTCGAAACCGTAAGTCGCCCATGACGCTCATCTATCCACCACATAAAATTGCCTCCCCACAGCTCTACGTCCTGATTGAAATGTTAGATAGTATTATATTTGTCATATTTTATATTCCTTCAGTGTGGAAGTGCTTTTAGAAACTTTAAAGGCCGTTGTTGTTTCTGAAAATGTGAGCAAACAAGCCACAACTTTTGAATGCTGAGCTTTCAGAAAATTTCCACTCCAGAGGTTGTGAATACCACAAGAGGAGGGCGTTCATATGGACTCTTTCTTGTGAACACAGTAAACATGACTCCATTTGAAGGCGGTATAATAACATCAAGTTAGTAAGCCAGCGTGCTCGTTACCAGTACATTGGAAGAGACACACCCCAAAGAAGTCTTTATTAATGTAATTGATTACACTTGTGCTTTTCCTACTATTACATGTCAAAATGACTCGACAGCCTTTTTTGGATCAACAGCATCAGTGTACTTTGGAAATAAAGTAAAATGATGAAGTACAGCAAATGTATACATAACAATGAGTAAGTAAGTTGTCTGTCTGTGTCGTCTGCAGGACGGTTGACTGTTTGGGGATTCTGACCGGAGCTCAGCTGTTCTCCCTCAACAAAGAAGAACTAAAGGCGGTGTGTGGAGACGAAGGCGGCCGTGTGTACGGTCAGGTCACCGTGCAGAAGGAACAGCTGGAGGTCCGTCACACACTGACACTTGAGCTTACGTGCAAACCTGCTTACACACCAGTTACAAACCCGGCTGCTTCATTCATGGTCTGATAAAAAAAAAAAGAAGAAGCTAAAAGTAACCAAAGAACAGATGAATATGTAAAAAAACAAACATAAATAGATCTGAAAAGTAAACACAGATATCAACTTTCAGTCTCGGAGCGTGTTAGGACAAGTCGCCACACTCAGGTACAGTGCCAGATGTCAGACCATAAGTGAGTCACAGTCAAATAATAAATACAGGTGCAGTCAAAAAGTGGGCGTGTACACAGTCTAATCAGGACTATTTAACAATTTAACAACCTGCCGCATGAATGATGATATCAGCAAGTTATGTAGAATATGTTCATGGCAGGGTGCCAAATAACAACAATAGTAGAATGAATCTTCAAGTCTTATAAATATGAAATGAGGAACACATTTGTATGACACTGATGACTTAAACTCCGACTTTATACTATAATGTAATTCATTTTCTGTGCCATTATTCATCAAATGTTTTGTATATTTTTCTTTCCGTGGTTGTTTTATGAGGGGAGGATTCAGACCAAATGGAATGAGGTCATCACTGAGCATAAACTACATGAATGAAGCGCTACCAAGAGAAGCATTTAAAACTGAGTTAAGAGTTACAAAACCGTTTTGTTTTGAAGATGATGCTTTTCGCAAACTCTCACGGTTTTCTCTTCGCCTTAACGATGACACGTCTGAGGGAACGTTTCCCCACATTGCTTCCATATATTTCTCTCCGTGTGCAGACTTGTTGTTAACTTGGTGTTATAGTATAATGCAATTCATACACACTTTTTGGAGTACATTTTTATAATGATTATACAGTGCGAGAATGTGAGCTCTGACAGCTGACAGGATCATGGACAGAGTCTACTCCCCTGATTTAAATGCTCTGACAAAGACTTTTGAAGTACTCTGTTAAGATAAGAAAAGCAGCACTCCTTAACCAGTCGGTTGCCTTTGATTTTGCAATTTTATGTCTTAACAATGCAGTTATTGTCCTCAATAAGTTCCTTCCTTGCTCAGGGCCATAGACTTCGTAAGTGGTGAATCTCTCAAAGAAGAAAGAAAACCTAAAGATAAATCTTGGTGTGTTACAGAAAAGCAGGGGAGACTCTGAGCTGCAGGAGATTATGAAGCGAAGGCAGGAGAGGATCGAATCTGGCAGCAAAGACTGAACCAGCGCGAAATCACCCAGGCACGTTGGGTCTGCTCATCGCTCTCCAACATCTTAAAAATCAATCCAAAGTAGTACATACTGACATGTTGTATACATTTTTAATTGTATATTTATTTTGTATCACCCAATGTGTATGCATTCAAGTGTTTTTTCTTATCTAATTATATTGTCTTTGTTTTCATTGTCTCATCAGATTTTGTTGCTGTTTGCAAAGAGGAACATACAGTATAAATCTGTGTACAGTTTTGTGTGTGTGCGTGTGTGTGCGTGTGTGTGCGTGTGTGTGCGCGCATGTGAAAGCATGTAACGTACGAGCAGGTGTGGTCGACGTTTATGCTCATTGTCAATACTGCAGCTATTTACTGAATGATTTGGTGAATAAGCAGATATTAGTCATTGCTTATCTAAATTTGTGCCAGAATGTTTGGACACATTTTCTGATATATAGCCAATTATTTTCACATTACTGTTTACAGGTTTACTAAATAAGGAAACTCTCTCTGTGCTAAGTCGCCCTAGCAGGCATCAGTGGTTGTCTCATCCTGGTCGGTAACTGGTTGATTTGCATCTCGCACCCAAAAAAATGTAACTCTCAATAATCCTGCATGTACATATTGTCCGTAACAGTGAGCTGCTGTCATTGAATGTGTTTTTATGCAGCATGATGTTTTGACGTTTCGAAACTGCAGACAAACGGGAATACTAATGGAATATATGAGATTATGTGTCGTGAACAATTATTAAATGAAGATTTTTTTGAGAACATTCAAGAGGGGTTGTAAATATGATGGGTTATGCTGTTAAAAAAAAGAATATAATTAAAAAAAAAATAAACTCACTGATATCTGTTCTTGTGCTTGATTCTCGTGTTTGTGTGTGCATGAATCATGCCAGAGGTGGAAAAAACAGTCAATGCAGATTCTTTATTATATACTGTAAAATCAGAACAAGAGTTGCAAGTAAAGAAGAAGTTTGACAGATTAAAAATGAACCCTTCCATGCATGAATTGTTTTTTTTTTCTCTGTTTTTTCTTAACTCTTAAATAAGTGAAAAATCATGTAAATAATCTTTTTTCAATATGCTGTGTGCTATGTTCAAGGAATTACGCAAATGTCCACTGCAGCAGAGAAATCTGTGTATCAAAGGTATAAAAAGTTTATCCAGGAATAACTGTTAAGAATTTGGCCACCTGTTGAATAAACAACAAATAGAGGGCAGCATATCGCCAGAGTAACCGCTGCTAACTTCAGCTGCCATTATCTATTAAAATCAGTTTTCTTTGCAACTAGCAAGTTCGTATAGACCTTTCTTTCACAGCAGCCATATTGACATGAAATAGACAGTAAACAGTTAGCATGCTAACTTCAGCAGACACATAGAGGTCTTTGAAGTCGTGTCAAAACGTATTTCTTTACATTCTGTCGATGATTGTCGCTCATTTTTGGATGTTTTAAAAAAAAAAATTTAAATAACAAAATAAGAGACGTTAGAAATACTTTTCATCAGATTTCAATTATATTTACGTTGTACATCTTTTCTATCTGTGAGGAAAAATACATCCGTCCACTCCAGGGAATGTGTGAGTGCACCGTTATTCATCCTAAATAATGATCAAATGAGCCCATATTTAGATAAAATCTTGAGAAAGTTTAATATTGCTGCTAATTCTCTCATAATTATGTCTAGGTTATAAATCTTAAAACGCGTAATGTTCAATGTAGTGGACCAATGTATTTTCAATCACACACGCAAATTTTTTCCATGAAAAATGATGTAAAATCTGGATAAAAGTATTTCTAAACATCTAATTTAGTTGAAAAAAAAAAAGCATTCTGTCTTGTTTTCTGAGAATAAATGGATTTAAAAGTTATTCCAAGGTATCTGTCGCATGTTGTTATACGTGCACCATTTTGAATTTATGATGCCATAGCTCTAAACGACAAAGAGACACAAAGATAATAATCAAACGCAATTGTGGACAGGGCTTTGGGGATCTGACACCTTGTTATTGTGTATGATGCTCCAGCTTAAACGCTTAAAATGGACACCATGCATGAAAGGGTTAAGCGCATAACATCATCATCTTCGGTTACACAAGATTTTTCTTTTGTCTGTCATTTTTTTGATTGTTCGAACTGTATCACGTGATAAATAAAGAAAAAAAATCACTTTAAATAACTCACAATCAGTGTTTATAATCATATTTATAACACCATACCACTGCTGTTCAGGTAACTGTAAGGCAATGTAGAGAAAAGTCCTGCACAGAATGTCAAAAGAGTGAATTACAACACCGACGATAAGAAAAAAGATAATTCCCACACTATCAACTAGATTATAAAACCACACAGATACAATCAATGTATGATGCAGAAGTTGAGAAAAAAACATCATCACTCCTTCAAGGTACAGAAAAAGAAGAAATCATTTATGGAGATAAGCATCGAGCCAGAGGTCCCCTGAGTTCTTCAGAGACCTGGAAGAGATAATAAGAGAAACATCAGTTCATCTATAATATCAATCTATCTGACAGGTGACCGGCCACTCTTCTTTGTCCTGCAGGAAAAACAGTCTTGAACAAAGTTATATTTTGTGGAACAAAACACAATTTATTATTTTGTCTTCAGTTGCACTTTAACTTGATAAGTCAGTTCAGGAAGTCTGAAGCCTTGTCAGACTGAAAACACAACATTACCTCAGAAAAACTCCTGCTTGCAATACTTGTAAAAGTCTTTTACAAACCGCCTGAAGGACACTTCAGTCACTGTTTTACACAATCCTTGGAAAGTGTTAATGTTATCACTTTGACCTTTACTCCTCTCTTCATTTACTACTGTGTTTCCATTGTGTTGCAATTATGAAATGTGTGTTTTCTAACATCTGACATTTTTTAATGTGATTGTTCTTTATGTGATGCAGCCGTTTTTTGCTGCCTTGGCCAGGGCTCTCAAAAAAGAGGAAGGGATCTCAATTGGTTAAAAAAAAGTTAAAGTTAAATTATGGTGCTCTTTATTAAACTATTTAAAAGACACGGGAGAAAACATAAATAAATAAAATAAACTGTATTTTTTGGCTTTTGACAATCTCAACGTGTCTCATCATGGCGGTAAATAATGTGATGCTGTCATCACCGGACTTACCTGATAACGTCGACGATGCCCTGCCACATTGTTTTCACCTGGTAAGGGATCCCATGTTTCTCACACAGTGCGTGGACCATCGGGGCCACCAGGTGGTAGTTGTGGCGCGGCATTGTAGGGAACAAACTTCAGGGATGAAAAGGGACAGATGGGAAACAATCAGACATAATAGCATCCAACAAGTCAACAGCTGGGGTTTAAATTACTGTTCAGTCCAGTGTAATGAAGGACGCCTGCCATAAACCTCCTTTAGACAATGTGTTTTAAAAGCCTAAATCTTCCCTGTCTGGAACGCTGACTGTTGACTAATTGACGCTGCACACTGGAGAACGCGTGACATTCAGCCTGTCTGGCTGCACAGTTAAAGTTTGTAATGGTAAACTCCTCAGACAAACTTCAGATTTGCTTTGCAACACAACACTTGATGGGGCTGCCTGTGTGCTTATGGAGCTTTTAGAGATATTTGATGGTCTCTTATTGCTTTTTTTATCCAAGGATTATTTCAGTACAGAAGCCGGCATGTCACCACTGGAGCTCCATCCCTACGAACAGGTATTCCCCAGAGTCCTCAGACTCAACATTGACTCACTGGTGCTCGATTTGAAAGTTGAGGTGTCCGCTGAACCAGTCGTTGAAGACGGACTTCTCAATGTTGCAGGTGGCTTGTAACTAAAGCAGAGGGAGAGACAAAGAGTGCAGGTGAGACAACACGTCAGCAGCACCTGCAGGTGGCTGTGGGGAGTGTTTGGAAATAAAGCAGGCACCTGCATGGTCAGCCAGTCGTGGTGCTTCTCGTGGTCGATGTCCATTGGCAGATGATTCATCTGAGTCACCCAGACAAACCAGTGACTCTCCAAAAACCTGCCATTCATAACAATACAACACCAGTAGTGAATGATGTGTTTACACCACGTGAACACGGTGTCAACTTTCTAACCTTTCTCCTCCACCATGTCCTGTCTTCTTGGCAACACTTAATATTAAGGTCCTTGTAAAATGCATTGCTATGTAGGTTATATGGCCTTACAAGTACTCGTTAGATGCTTATTAACATTCATAAGCTTATTTACATGTTTATAATAGCCTCATAATGTTTCGTACAATTGTTTACAAAAGCATAACAAACATCGATTGAGTTTAACCAACTTAACTATTATGTAGTTGTTAAACGTCTTAAAATGTTACCATCATTTCTCAGAAGTGTTCATAAATGTCTCATAAATGAAAAATGAACTTGCTATTAATGCTATGATTAACACTTATAAAGTCATATCTATGTATATTAGCAACAATTAAGGACTTAAAAGAGCATTTTTACTTATGCAATTAATGTTTATTTCAAGGACTTATAATAATAATATAATATTCATTTTTCTTGCTTTTTACTGCAAGTTTCAATAACAATGAATCCACATCCTCCTGTTTAAAAATGTTTCACTGTCTATCATGCAGGGCACTCAGAGCATGTTAGGTTAAAGTGTGTGTGAACAGATATTTCCATTAGTTTGATGAGAGTCCAAAGTTTCATTTTAGTTGAAAAGTCTGTTTAGTGAAAAGGGTTTGAAGGTTTGGGGGAGGAGTACACGATGGAGACGTTTGGTTCAAAAATCATGGTTCAACTTTGATCAGTCATCAGTCATTTAAAAGCTCTCAAATGATCCTTAAGTTACAAGACATGAACACTTGTTAGAGCACGTCCAAATTTACCTGACGAAGCTGATGAGCGCCAGTGAGCCAAACAGGCCGTACAGGGGAACGTAACAGCACAGGTAGCGAAGGTAGTAAGACATAGACCAGGCCAGATCCTTCCCAAGACAAGAACATTGGTATGATGAATACAATATGCCACATTTTTACGATAATGCTTATTATCCTTCAAAATACTGCACTATTATTAAGACTATCAGCCTGCATGTAACCTGACATGAGAAAAGCAGATCTGAAGAGAGCTCCTTACCACCCAGTCGTGGCGGGAAATCATAGTGCGAATAATCTGAATGTGGAAGTAAACTGGAATGAGGAGCGGCGGTCCGACTAAAAGAGAGGAAGGCAACGATTATCTCTGTGCATTTTTTTTGAATTTCACTCTTTTCAAATGACTCTAAGAAAACATACCGAGGAGGAAGTACTGGTGCTGGTGATGATAGGGCAGGTATTTGATCTTCTTAATGCCGTACTGCAACAGCGAGGACGACACAATCAGAATGAGCAGCCAGTTAATGGTTTACTAGATTAAACTGGATGCTGAAGATCAGCTTTGTGCGACTTGCCTCGACTGGTTGAGTGTCTCCGAGTACAAAGATGTGCAACATGTTGACATCAGGGTCCTTGCTGAAGATGTTGGGTTTAGCGTGATGCTGGAAATGTCGATGATTCCACCAGTTGGCAGAGGCTCCCTAAGAAAGCAACGTTTTAATATCCGCGTAAAACTCTCAGAGAGGAATTATCGATCGAGAATACAAATAACCTTTAAATGACCGATGACAAACTTGTGCAAAATGTGATTCCAGCTGGCCTTCTTGAAGACAGACAGGTGGCCGAAGTCGTGCTGCAGCCATCCGGCCTGCGCCTAGGGGGAATTGGAAGAGAAATGTTGGAATCCGTCTGGAGCAGAATGTGGCGTATTGTTAGTTTAGAGATAACGACGCTGGGAGTCACCTGAGCAGTTGCCAGGATGATCGATATCAGAAACGTCAGTGTCCAGCTGGTTCCCCACAGCCAGATGATGAGCCAGGCGAGGGCCTCCAGCAGCAGGATGTGACCCAGGTGGAGGCAGAAGAACAGCGGCTGAGCTCGGAACAGACCGTCGCTCTCCGCCTGCACGCGTAAAGTGTGGAAATCCTGAATGACCGCCGCCTGCGAGCGGGAGAGGAAGAAACAGACAGGTTTAAGGAAAAAGGCATGCTGGAATATCATTTGATGAGGCACGGCAGCAGGACTCTGGGTGTTAAGGCGGTTTGAGTTAAGCTAATGAAACACGAGTGTCCAGAATCTCAGACGTGCCTGAACACTGTAAGACTCATGAATAACAAAACAGATCCGTGAATAGTTCTGACCTTCTCCTTTTCCTACGGTGTTTCTGAACATGATGTTCATCCTGCCACCCTGTCTCACTGACAGTGAAGACACTAAAGCTGCTACATGAATGTGAGTTTGGGGTTTCATATGAGGAATCACAGACGCATCTCACATTTTTATTGCGGTCCTGGCTGGGCTCCGTCGCTGCCAGCTCTCCAATCAGCAGGGGCTTCAGAAACTTTCGCACAAACTTTAAATCAGGGTGAAAAGCAGTGAACGCCTCCTGGAAGACAGAGATACGAAATCCTGTCAATACAATGCAGTCAATAAACAGTTTTGTACATTTATCAGAAGCTCAGAACATTTACTGTTGTGAAAATGGCAATGCTACAATACAGTCCTGCATTTAACATTTTGTTTAAGTTAGAGAAGTATAATCAGCTAAATGTATTCAATACCAGAAGCAAAAGTCCTGGTTCTGCAGAGAAAGAATCGTTTTGAATATTAGAATTAATGCATCAGTAAGTATTGTAATGTTTATATTGTCCCACCTGTTGTCTTTCCTATATGTATGGTCGCACTTTGTAAAGATTAATATGGTATTCATTTCGTTTCGTATCGTATCGTATCGTATCGTATCGTATCGTATCGCATCATATTGTGTCACATCATATCGTATGGCATCTTTTCATATAATATCGTGTCATTTCATATCGTATCATATCTTATCAATGTATCGTATTGTGAGCAGCATTTCACTTAGCTTTGGCTGGTTGAGGAGGAGCTACTTTACTTTTAAGAACGTTATATGCAGTTGGGTAGTTTAGTCTAGTGGTTTTCCAACCAACTATGTGACCCTCCAAAGAGACATTTGATAAATATAAGGGGTCGTAGATGATTGATGGGACACAAAAGAGTTTTGCTGCACATTTTTGACGCTTTTTCCAGAATTCTTTTTTTTGTTGTTAAATATTGGATCATTGACCCTCCTTTATCTTTGAATCATACTTTTTAAGACGGAAGAAAAAATTGTCTTTGGTTGAAGAAATAACAACTCCTAGACATTTGAAATGTGACAAGGATCCACAGCACAGGCATTATAACTGTTTCAATCTTTGCCTTTAAAATGTTGGATTTAAATTTCTTTGTATGATTTGTTATGCGATATCTAAATCTGTTCAGAAACTAGTAATTATAGCTCTCAGATAAATAGGGATGGGAATTGCTAACATCTATTGATACCAATGGCATCAGTGATTTTGTGTATCGGTTTGATCAATTCCCATATTGATTCTTGATAAATGTTCTGTGTGTAACACAAGAAGGCCGGCACAGGTTTGTCGGCATGAACACAACTGTTTTATTATCTTTGACTTTGAACACAGTATACAAACTTCCTGAGAAGAAGGCACGCATGTGACTCAGGTGTTCAAAGGCACCGCTGTTTAATTTGGAACCGGTTCTCAATTGGAACACGTTCTTGATTCCCATTCCTACAGATAAGAGAAGACTTGCACACCGTCTGTTCTCATTTAGGTTGTCATTTTTTGGGCATCGATACAAGAAATTGATTAGCTCGGAGGTATATGATTAAGATGGAATCGGATGATTTGGAACCAGTTCTCAATGGTCCTGGTTCTGGATTCCCATCCCTACAGATATATGTAATGTAGTAAAAGGCACACTATTTTGCTCTTAAATGGAGTTGAAAGTGACATTTATGAACGACAACAAAAGCCACAGAGAGATGTTATTTACGCTTTATAATTATAGTAATAAAACAATTGTGTTACCGTGGCATCTTCTCCAGCATAGTGGCTGATGACCCGGAATCCTCCTGGGTGCCTCTTGGCCCACTTTGTGACGTTGTAGACCTTTCGATCTATCACCAGCCACTGGTCATTCCTGCTGCTGTGGCTCTGCACCTCCTCCCAGGTGTAAACGCCACCAGCTCGCCTGCTGCCCGGCTCCCCTGGCTCCGTGAGCTGGCCTCCACCTCCCATCCTCAGTGCTGTCTCTGGCCTGGATCCACCGGTCCTGCTGCACACTGAAAGATCCAGACGGCCACAAAGTTGAACACCTGGATGTGAAAATGATCCGCTTAACACCCTGCTGACAGTCTGCAGGCACACAGTGTGCAGAGGGAGAGGAGGAGGATTTTAACCTGTTGCTCTCTTTTACTTTAACCACCCAGCTGATTGAAACATAAGAGAAGTGAGACAAAGAGCAGGGGAACATCTTCACTAATAATTCATGATGAAATCCGACAACGAGGAGGCTGCTTTGATGAGGCGGGGCGGATTTTTTTTCTTCTTTTTTTTCTTTTTTTATAACATATGAAGGAATCACCATTAGTCTGTGTCGACATGCATGGATGTTTAGGCCAAGTGCACACAGTCAGATGATTCAATTCCGGAAATAATCTATATTTAGCTTGTTTGCGCGTCGGAGACTATTCATTTTATATAGCAGCGCGTGTCAGCAAGAAGTCGCATCCATCAAAATAGGACACAAAGCAGACATTTTAAACACCAACACAGTCTGTCGAATAGCGTTTATCGTCCGTGGATCGATGATTTCAACATTAAATCGCAGATGGCAGGGGGAGACAGGCGCTCCAGGCCCGCTGCATGCATGAAGATGATGTGGGGAAAAAAACAGAAATATATTTCAGACTTACAGTGTCCAGATTTTCGGCTGCTCCTCTGATCGGGTATTTTTTCGTTCACTCACATTAACACACCGCCTCACTTTTATGCGCCCCCGATGCGTTCACTGTCCATTTTAAATCGTGCACATCCCCAAAATTCATCCTCTGTCTTGCCCCCAGTGTGTTCACGGACTCATTCACCCACTCATTCAGTACAAATTCCGAGCCGATCATTCGAGGGTTTCTGGGCCAATCGGCGTACAGTATATCCTGGACCACCGGCTGATGTGCAATAGGCTCAATAAACGGCTCATCTGAATATTACACAGAGCCCTGTGCGCTCAGACGGAAACAGTCTGCGGGAGCACGTCGCTTGTACACTTTCCCTCAATTACAGCCTCACAGCGGTGGAAGAAGTAGGCTGCTCGGGTAAAAATAGCAAATCCCACAGTGGTCTGTTGTGTTGCATTCAAAATCTGCATCAGAATAAACTCTAGGAAATGAAAGTGACTAAGAGAGAAATTCCAGGAGCATGCGCATGATCGTTGACTCCTTAAAGGGGCACTATGTAAGTTTTGGAGAATTTTAATGTTTATCATATTAATGAGGTAATGATACTAACTTTTCCATAACTGAATAGACAAGCTGTTTTCAGAGGAAAGTAATGTCCACAGAACACTGTTCGGAAATAGAAAGGTGGCAGGGTCCGCCACATGTAAATAAAGAAAAAAAGTTGTACTGAACTTTAACTTGGTTTTATTTAGTTTGTTACGGCATAAAAAGCAGTCGATGTTTGTGACCAAATGCCCTTTTCCATATATGTACATCTGGACAATCATAAGACGTAAGCTCCCCAGTTCAATTCTTGGAAAAGCAACATGGACAAAGACATTTGACCACCTTTTCTTATTCCTAGCGGAAAGGGGGTTCAACAGTGATTCTATTGCTCTTCTGTAAAAGGTTTGTGGAGATGTGTGATGTCTGTGATAGACATTTTGTGATGTTGATCCCCAGGAACATTAATATGTTCACCTCAGCTCCACTGAAGTAGACGGGGGTGTGTGTCTTTGCCCCCTTTTTTCTAAAGTCAACCGTCCAGCTCCTTGGTTTGCGAGCTTTTTGATTTCCTTCCGATATGAGGTCTCATCTTTGATTACAGTGTGGCCGATGATGGTAGTGGCGTCTGCATACTTTACAATGGAGTTTGCTTGATGTCTGGGTGTGCAGTCATTGCTGTACATAGTGACAAGAAGGGCGCTGAGCACACAGCCCTGGGGGGCTCCGTAGAAGAGGTGTGACTGCCAATCCGAACTGTCTGGGGTCTGTTTGTGAGGAAGTCCAATATCCAACCACAGAATGTTGTACTCAGGCCTCAAGTGTTTGATTGTATTCAATACTGAGCTGAAATCAACACAGCATCGTGATGTAGCTATTCTTAAGACTGAGTGGAAGGCAGTGGAGATGCCTGAACAGGACAATCACAAAGGTCAGAGCCAAGTCTGATCCATGGTGAGGCCTCCATGGATCAGACTTGGCTCTGACCTTGTGATTGTGGTGGTGTGTGATTGTCCCGTTGTGTTGACAACAAGGCATTTCTGGCGGATCCTTTGAGTGATGCCTCCATGGATCAGACTTGTTTGTGTGGACACTTGATGGGACTGGGATTTCGGACCAATTGAGCTTTGTCATGTTCCTTGTGCATTTCTGACCAGTTTTTGCACGTGTGGCCACGGGACAGTGCAGATTAAATGAGGGGGTGAACTTGATCTGCAACAGTGTTTGGATGGGTGGTGCCGGTCAGAGTGCCATACACATGAATGCTAGGACCCAAGGTTTCCAAGAGTTGACCTCTGATCGTGAAACCTTGCCTCTTAAAGATGTTCTTATCCTAAAGATAATACTTTGGCATATAGCACATCAAAACATTATTTCTTCTTAGTAACAAATTCAAAACACATTTCAAAAAGCACAGAGTAAAAGTGGCTTTGGTTTGAATGCCAAATAATTCTAAATCCTGCCCACCCTTCCAGGCTAAATTCCAGGCTAAGGGCTTCATACTACCAATGGTTACAGTGGTGCCATGCCAAGTCCAGCTACAATGCCTATAAAACATCCCCTTAGATGTCATCATCTTCTATTTATTTGTACAATATTAAATTAAAGTAGATTGAAAGGATAACTTCATCGAACAATCAATATCTACCTGGTGACATTTTGTCATGCACAAAATATGTCTGGAGCTTCACAGCAAAACAGTGTTGCGGCATGCTCGTAAACAACTGAAGAAAATCGGAAATGTATTTTTAAGGCATTATCTACACCGTTCAAAAGGTCAAAATCTGCACTGTAGCTGCCAAGCTTAAAGGGTTCACGTGCACTCTCTCTGAGGTGGGTGCACAATTGCACTGTGCGTCAAGGATGTAAATAATGTCTATTATTCAATTACCTAAAATTCAATTTGGGATCTCGGGACTCGATGACTTGTGCCATTGCGCCAGACAATTTGTATGGAGGCAGTTTATTTATTTATTTTTACATTTTATAACAAGTCCCTGGCTACTTTTTTCATATAAAGCTCTACAAATGTTTTGTGGACGATGGAACTTTACCCGACCTTCTCTGGACATGGGGTGACTAGATAATAATCTTTAAGTGAGCTTAACCTTTAAGGTCATTTTTGTTTGGGATTTTTTTAGACAAAGCCCCTTAAATGCCAAAGTGAAAATAAAACGGCAGTCTGCAAAAATTATCTGAAATCTTATTTGATTGATTTGAAAAACACGTCTTCATGTATAATGTAATAAACAATGTGTTATTATACATATATGTTTGTTGTCCCCATGTTCTGACACATCCAACTGCTAAATATTTGCATTTGTGTTCAAAGAAAAGAAGCAAATATTTGCTCTGTCCTCACAATATACTACTGTATGAACCTTTTATTTTTGTACAAATTTAAGCACATTTGGGGGAAAATGTACCACTAACAAAAGTAAAAAGAATTCTAAATGTATTTTCTAATCATCAGTCTCGATCCAGCCTGTTACATAACTGTATTTTAAGCCATTTCTTGAAATCATAAATATTTTTAGTTTTTACGGCTGAAGATAAGAAGACTGGAACATTTATGATACCTGTTACCATCTTAATATTGATAAATATATTATGATGTTGGTCTGGTGCAGTTCCGTCCTCCACCATCAGATGTTGCAGTTGTGTTCCTTTAGTCAGACACCTTCCTTGTCCTGATTTAAACCAGAGGATGCAACAGCAGATACCATTACAGTCTTGTGACGATGAACAATGTCATATCACCCAAATGTAAAATCTCATCATTATTCATGAGTTTCTTTCGGTACATGAAAAAGGACTGACCATTTCTGCTTTAATTTAGTTTTTCTTTTATTGTGTGTTAGTTGGTACTTCCATATGTTTTCCACATGCTTCCGTAATTGTCGGGACATGCAGCGCTTCATCACACATTCACCTCTGCCGTCACATCCATCCACCGCCCAAGGTCTGCGTCTGCCTCTCTGATGCTTACAGTCCATTGTGTCATTTCAGGGTCGTTTCAATGCGGTGCAGAAATTTGCAAATCAGCTCTTTTGGTCCTCAGCATATCAGACAGGATTATCCTCAAGCAGCGTGCAGCCTGTCTCCCTGTTTGTCCGCTTCTTCTGCCACAGCTCATCAGGCTGACAGAGGAGCTGTACATCTGACCCCAGCAGCTTTTCAAGGCTTTTCTTCATTATCACATCCAACAAAACAGGCTGTCAATCAGAAAGCCTGTCTGCTATTGTCCAGGATTCAATCAGGTCAGAGGTGGAGAGAGAGAGAGAGACCCAATATATCTATGACATTTTGAGACATTGGTACCTTGTCTTAGTATTTTCATTGTGGTAAGTTTTCAACTCTCCTGCATGACATGAAATGATACACCTTCTACTCCGCTACATTTATCCAAATGCTTAAACATCCTAGTTAGTTTTTGGAGATTACAATTTTAAAGCTAGTTGGCCCTCAGCTGTGGTCTGTGCTGCGTGATCAGGTGGAGGTTTCTGACTGAGGCACAGGCGGCATGAGATGACGCAACAGTCGATTTCTGTCATCACTAGTTCTCTGATTTTGGTTTGCTGTGTTTTAAGATGTGTGTTTTTCAGTTGTTTAACATTTTAAAACAAGTCCCCATCTACTTCAGCTGTTTAGGAGAATGCTGCAACCCTGTTTTACCGTGAAGCTCCAGAAATGTTTTGTGGACTACAAAACTTCACTTGACTTTCCAACGACAAGTGGCTGCGAAGACGACAACTACATTTCCATTTTTGGGTGAACTTACCCTTTAAGAGTAACTATAATTAATACCACAGAAACATCCAGTCTTCTCACCGATTTTTGCTCATGTAGCTCATACGGAGGTATCCATGTTCATTGGAGACCGTTTCATAACCAGTTAAAAGTGCCTTAAACGCACCAAAGCACTCAAATAGCAAAAGCACTCATTAAGTAGAAGAAGTGCACCTTCATTGTTTGTTTGCTTTTTGGCGTTTAAATGGCTTTATTCAATAGAACCGCTGAAGAGGGTCAGGAGGAGGGATGAGAGAGGGGGGATGAATGCAGCAAAGGACCAGAGGTCTGATTCAAACCCTGGGCTGCTGCAGCGAGGACACAACCTCTGCACATGGGCTGCACGCTCCATCAACTGAGCTACTGAGGCGTTCATGTTATAATATTGTTGTGTGTATCTTCAAAATAACTTGTTACAAAAAAACCTCCAAAGAATTGTACTGAAGTAAAAATATGTCCCCTCAGAAGTGAAGCATATAAAAACGAACTCCCAGAGTAATTTTCCCCTCGAAGTACAATACTCTATTTTAAATGCTCATACTTACATTCAGTCACTCGTTCTCTACTCTGAGTACTCTGAGTATGCCGTTGTTGGAGTATTTTGACACTGCTATAAGTAGGAGAGGAAGTGAGTATTCCTCCACAGGATAAAGTTAGCTCGAGCTTTAACTGCTCTTGTCCTTGTATTTAAAACTTCCTCTGGGCTCATCAGATTTCTGGTGCTATTTTGAGCCACAGTGTAAGAATATATTACTTAGTCGTGTCACATTCATTCAAATCTTTAGTGGGATTTGTTATGTATGTATCTATCCATCTATCTGAGGTGGAGTCAATTACATTTATATGACCTACATGCAAAAATACCTTATTATTAGCATGTGGTTTGAATTGAAATCCACCAACCACATTTATCTGATGACTCCTTGCAGATCAATCAATAAACAGATGTTAAAATACTGATAATGCTTTTGGTTGAGTGATTCCAACATCTGCCTCATATTGAACACTGTGAGTGTTGGAATCAGTTTACACGTTATTTTTTTGTTATTTTGACGTCTGTTCAGTGTCAAAGCAGAAAGATACACATGAAGTCTGTTGTCACAGCTTTTTTTTACAGGTGAATAAAAACCTGCTGAAGCTGAAACAAACCAGCACTGGAGTCGCCATGTTTGGTGTGTCCAGGAGACGGTGCGATCATTACTGGTCTTTTACATTGTATGATGTGAATTTATGTATTTCGTTGTTACAAATAAATGTAGAAAGAGACGTAGAAATATTTTTGAATAAAGCAAAAAGTCAAATCCCAGAGTACTTAAAAATATGGATGGAAATGGATATAATGGATATTAGATTCCAACAGTGTGTATGTTTATTTTTAATGCTTTATTTGACTCGTGAGAAGCCTAAACCTTTATTAGATGATGACTTGGCAAAGTTAAGAGATAGAGAAAGAAATACACAGACAATCAGACAAAATGACAGTAGGAGTCAAACAAACATAATATATACATATTATACCAAATATAAATGCCCATTCACATTTAATTAACTATATATTGATTGAGAAATTAATGAATATATGAGCTATTTACACTGACCTATACAGTGCATGCATACAGTATATGCAATATTATAACAGGAACATGGATTGTGTGTATAAAAAGTATAATAGATGAAGGGCGAAAGTTGATTCTCATTGGCATAACTCTTTTCTAAATTTGAAATATCTAAGTTAAAGGTGCATTATGTGGTTTTGGGGAAGATCTGTTAATCGGAAGAGAAAGATCTTCAGTGACTGATTTTTATTCCTTAACAAACTAAAATAAACAAATTGTTTATTTTAGTTTGTACTGACCTTAAACACAGTTTCATACTGTTTTACTTTGTTTATATGTGGCGGACCCTGCCACCTTTCCAGCTTCACACAGGGTTCTGGGGACCTTATTTTCCTCTGAGAATAGCTTGTTCATTCGCTTATGGGAAAACATGAGTTGTGTGAGTTTGTGTTATCACCTCATTAAGATTGTAACTATCGGAATTCTGAGTTTGGATTCCTTCTCCACAACTACATGGTGCATCTTTAAGTGCAAACTAGATGGAAATACACAAATGCTGACTCTAAAACTAGCTTTCACTATAAATGTATATTCCAAAAGAAAATATACAGATGTTAACTTCATGCACAGTCAAGTTTATGTTTACATATATGTAGCTGTGCATTGTCACATATACTCATTTTTTATAATCTGTTAGATATCCCCACACAGCAGTTTACACATACCCTGTAAAGTCTGCAGGCAGACTTTTCAAAATAAAAGGTCACTGAATAAACAAATATATTTTCATTGACAAAAAAAGAGGGAAACAATTTTAATATTAGCTGTTGTTTTTTTGTTTTTGTTTCTTTTTAATCGGGGGATCGGGGGGAAAGTTTTTATTTGTAGTGTACTCTTAACACACACCCACATCATCACCCACACACACACACACTGACCATGTGATATGAATGTCCTCTGCTCCGGTTCCACAGGGAGGAGGAGGAAGAGGAAGAGAAGGGGGGAGGAGGAAGAGGGAGGCAGCAGTTTAATGTAAACCTTCTCACTGATGGAGCGGATCGGCCAACATCAGGAGTCTCTCTCTCTGTCTGTCCGGCGCTGCAGGTTTTTCCTCCAGAATGTGCAATCTCTCCTCTTTCCTGCGCGGATTATAACTCCGGGAGACCTCGGCCTCTGATGGGGAGCAGCTGCATTAACTAGTGGACAGACTTCCATTAACTGCTGGCGGCCAGGTCACCGAGCTGCGCGCACTGTGGGCTCATCCACCGACACCCGGCGGGAGGACTGACTATTAGTGTCCTAAAGTGGCACCTTGTTTTTTTCTTCTTTTTTTTTTCTATCTTGTTTTTTTTTCTTCTTCTTTCTCATAGACAGACTGGATCACGTGGACAGGTGACCTCGAAGCTGGCGCCTTATCTGTCTCTTAAAAGCCAGGAGCGAGTTAAAGAGGGTAAGGACTGCCAGAATTCAATTTCAGCTCAAAATTCAGCTGTACTTTGTTGAGCTCAACTCACAGCGGCTGCACTATTACTATTATTATTACTATTACTACTACTATTACTATTACTACTACTACTACTATTACCACTACTATTACTCCACAGTTTATTAGGTATTTTTCTGATGAAGGGACGAATGGACACCTGACAGACCGCGGTGGCATGGCTACAAGAGTGTCAACTGGCTGGGACCATGTTGCTGTTGGCAGCCTGTGGGTTCAGCAGCCGAGCAGCAGCAGCAGCAGCCTCCAAACTGAGGGTTAACTTGTCACAGACACTCCCTCGTCAAATGACTCTGTCCCCCTGACTCCTATGTGAGTCAGGGGGCTGCGGGCCACATCATGGGCAACTCCTCCAGGAAGGGTGAGGGAGAGGAAGGAGAGGAGGGAGGAGTGGAGGGAGGGGTGGAGGGCGAGGAGGCAGAAGTCGCAGAGGAGAAGAAGAAAGAGGAGGAGGTGGAGGAAGAGCTTCCACTCGGGGTGGAGGAGTTGTTTGAGAGCGGGGACCCCGTGCTGGACTTGAGCTACCGTAAATTTAAGCGTCTGCCGTCGCGTGTTCCCGGACTGATGCATCTGGAGAAGCTGTACGTTTGTGGGAACAGGCTGCGCACTCTGCCGGACAGCATCTCCCGGCTGCAGGGCCTGCGGATACTCGCCCTCGACTTCAACAAGATGGAGGACGTCCCTCCGGCCGTCTGCCAGCTCACTAACCTCACCCGCCTCTACCTGGGCAGCAACAGGTTGATGACCCTCCCGCCTGAGCTGAGGAACCTGCAGAGTCTGCGCTGCCTGTGGATGGAGAGCAACTACTTCCAGAGGTTCCCACGGGAGCTCTACGACCTGCCCAACCTCAAGTCCCTTCAGATTGGGGACAACCGGCTGAAGACGCTGCCCCCCGACCTCTGGCGTATGGAGTCTTTGAGAGGATTATGGCTCTACGGGAACCGCTTTGACACCTTCCCCAGAGTCCTGCTGCGAATGGAACACTTGGAGATACTAGACATGGACCGCAATAAGATAACAGAGTTTCCCAGCCTGAAGCGCCTCCACGCCTTGCGCCTCTTCTCCTACGACCACAACCCAGTGGACACCCCTCCTAAAGTGGGTGACGAGGTGCTAGTGGTCGGGGAGGGTGCCGCAGAGTTCTTGGAGGCGCGCGAGGCCAAGTTCGAGAGGCGACGAAAGGCCGCAGAGCAGGAGGCCGAGGAGCTGGCTCTGGCAGGAGAGGAGCCGGTGATTCACGGCATCCTGAAGAACAGCAGCTCCAACTCCAAACAGGCGGTGAACGAAGCTGTGGTGACTTTAGGGGATGCAGACTTTAAAGAAGACGAGGCAAAAGAGCAGGAAGAGGACATGGAGCTGCCAGTGACTGAGTACGACGGGGCTGAGCTCGTGTATGACGAGGACGGGATCGAATATGAGACGGAGGAGCTGATATGTGAGGGCGAGGGGTTTGAGTACGAGGGAGAGGAGCTGGAGTACGAGAGGGGTGACATGGACTATGAGTACGAGGAGCTGGAGGACACAGGGAGACAAGATGAAGGAGCATGAAGTAGGGCTGGGTGCAAAGGCCTTAAAGTAATACTGCAATATTCTTAATAGAGCAGATACTCAATTTTGACAATACTGATATTAGGGTGTAAAAACTTTCAATATTGATATAATGGCTGGAATAACTATATTTTTTGCCGTGCTTCTTGAAATATACTCAAACACTTGTGACAAATATCCGTCACAGAGGCAGGATATTCAACTTTATTGTCTCAAAAGACATCAATGCTCTGAAACAGTAAACATGACGGGGAATTTATGATTATAAATGACCCTAAGAATCTTATTCTGCTTTATAATGCAAAAAACCCCTCAAAACACTGTTTTCATAATGGGGCATATTGGACAGCATAGACGCCAATACTGATATACCATTGATAGATTTCACCAATATGGGAAAACTGATATCAGTCAGGCTTTATTGGCTGTATCTCGCTACACAATATGCATCTTGAAGCACTTCATGCAAGGACTGGGCCACAAAATCCAGTTTCAAAATCATTTTTTGACCAAATGACTTGATATCAATATTGCAAAAATATTGTAGGGATACGTTTTGGCACTCGGCATGAGATTATATAAAAATGACATGCCACAGTGATCCTGTCCAACATACAGGTAATCGTGAGTCATGATTTGATCCCGGAAATCGCCAAAATGTTCCAAGAACAAAAATTGCCCTTTAAACAAACTGGAATCACTTAAAACTGAAGGGTT
>CAEMYA010000177.1:3914121-3935412 GCA_903131615.1 Diplodus sargus | reverse complement strand
AAAAAAAAAAAAAAAAAATGATGGATGGCTTGAAATTTGCATGACATCTTGATAAAAATGTCCATCCCAGACAGAGAGGCTATCATCCACCTCTGTCAGCAGGAGAAAATGTCCGTACACCATCTATACATCTGTACACACACGTCTACACGAGCACCTCAGTGTAATCTGGACGATATTCACCTCTTGGGTTTTTTTTGTGGTTTTTTTTTATAAGCCAGCAGGAAGAACTGTCTGAGCTGGATGTAGACATTTTCTCGCTAATTAAGCTGCAACAGGAGGATTTTTCTTTTAATTTCCATCCAGTGGATCACACACACACACACACACACACACACACACACACACACACACACACACACACACACACACACACACACACACACACACACAAGCACACACAACCTCTGCTTTGTACAAGAGATCACGTGTTTCTTCAAACACTCAGTAGGAACCCTTCAAACCATGTGATTTTCCTCACAGTTTCAGAATTAGTTGGGACTCGGAATTGCAGTATAACAACCTAACTGGGATTTTTTTTTTCCATGACAACCTGCTCAGCCTGCAGATCACCAACAGCCACATCTCTTCCACACGTTTCTTTTTAATTCTCACTTCCCCTTCCTTCGCTTCTCATCTCATTTCCTTGGACTCACACTGCATCTTCACCTCTGTCACATCCCTCCTTGCTCCCTTTCTTCCCTCCATCTGTCCAGCGCTGGCGGTCGGCAGAGCCTATCTTTACCAAGCTGTTGCTTGTGTTCCCGTCCCACAGTCTCTCTTGCTTGACATGCTGTCGTGCCAAGCCTGGAACTGTTCATTATCTTCCCCGAAAAATAACTACAGGGAACCGCCTGCATCATTGAAACTGACAGTCTCATTTCCTGCTTCTTTTCTCTTAAGCACAATGCGCACATTATTGGCATTTCTAATTATAAATTCACAGGGATCCATACAGCAGGAATAGACTGGGTGCCTATTTTCGTTCCAGCCAAAGATTGCACCAGATGATTTCACTTATTAGAGCAACTTCAGCCAGAGAGTCATTGAAGGGGGGGGAAGTGATCAGTGGAAGCACCTGCTGTACTCTGTTTGCAGTGAAAACCTTCAGACTCTCGGCCCTCTGTGTGATTGTTCATTTTCTGCATTCAGCAACCTGATTAATTCCACACAAGACAAGGCTGTGTGCCGGAGCCAGAATCAGTTATTCTTCATCAAATTCACATTATTACTGGATGAAAAAGAGATAAAAACCGAACCCACTGCACTTGAGATAGCACTTTGACTACAGAGGGGAGCTTAAAAGACCTTAAAAAGGTGGGTGCAGTGCTTCTAAAAATAGATAGAGGTGATGCAAGCAAGGGTCTCCCGTCGAGCTGATGCGCTTGGCTTGCCTGCAGCCGTCTGTTGCAGTTCAGGGGCGGATGAAACCTCGGCCCCTGTCTGCAGGAGCTCGGCTGGCTCAGTGCTCGTCTGCCTTTCCCGGCCAACTCTCTGCTCCTGATCTGGGTTTCTCTGTCGGTTCAGTGGCACGATTCTATGTCTGCCATAGAATAGCGCGGAATTAATATTTTCGAGAGACATAAAGAGACAGCTCAGGCGCTAAGACCCTTCTTTTGTGTGTCAGGTCTCAGAGGTGCTCTCTCCGCCTCAGCGCCTCACTGCTCTGAGTTTTATCTCCTTCCCTGCTTCCTTTTTGACTTCTGTACTTAATGGGCAAATCTGGCACACATGGTTGCGAGTAAATTGCACTGTCATCTTTTTTTTTTTTTGCCCATTTTGAGTCGGCTTGGTTGCGCGTGATGCTGAGCGAGGCTGGCTGTGATGAGCGGAAGGAGGATTCAGGCGTAAATAAAGGTGCTTAAAGTCAAGATGAGTACATTCCCTGACATGTGCAAGACAGGCCGACATTACCTAATGAGAAATGTGTTAAAGATAAACAATCTCTTTCACGTTGATGTTGCGAGACACGCCTTTGAATATTGATACAATCACCGTGCACCGTCTGATGGATTGAACCTGAAACGCACACAGCTGTTGGAACGCGGAGGATGTCAGAAAAGAAACGAAGTGTACGAACAATGCAGGAGCTAATTAATGAGGCAATCTGTCATCAATCCTTGAAAATGGGATGAAAGATTTCTTCCAAGTGTAGCATGTAGCCGTGCTGTGCATTTAACTTCATGCTGACTAATGTGTTGCTCACAGCAGAGCTGCACTATACGTTTTTTAATTGCTCTCACAGGCGAAAACAACCTTTGCAAATTGCTGCTTCTATCAGCAAATGGTGGAACAAGATCAACTGGAAGAGTGTCATTACAGTTTCTAATTATTTATACCGCAGTCTAATTACAATGTATGTGAAAGTGTGTCCGAGACATACCATCCGGCCAAAAGTGTGTGGATGTTCACATGTTGTTCTGGGGCTGTTTTATCCAAAGTTTTGTCTGCAAGGACAGATATCCTCTGACCAACTCAGTGAAATGTTACCAAAACATCATATAATGATAATTCAGACAAAACTTCATGTACATGCAACTTGACATAAAAGTTCAATGAATGCATTGTACGGAGTTCAGTCAACTCATTTAAATACGTTACAATAACAAACAAACATCATCAGCGTATTAGCAGACTTCCCAGGATGCATTGCTTTAGAGTTAAAACTCCCCTGAGGGTCTTCTTTGTCATCATTTGGAGAAAACATCTGTGGTGGCAAACTGTTGTGTGGCTTTAATACATATGAGGATGAGTCAGGGGTGGTTTGTGTTCGCAATAATGAAACGTTGCCAACACTGATAAAGGTTTGTGTTGAATTCAGTCGTAAGCCGCTCACACTTTGACATGCCAAAATAAAAAAAAGTGACAGGTACTGATCTAATCTTTGTGCTGATGCTTGAATAGTAGGAGCAGCTACAGTTTTTTAACATAATAAACCTGTAAATAAAGTGACAGAAACAAGATGTAGTATTAAAAGTAAGACTGAGCTGAAGATAAAGTATTTTCATCATTGGAGAATAAAAAAATTAGCCATCACAAGTTTCCAAAGTCCAAGTTGTCCTACTTAGCCCACAGATATTCAGTTTAACTATGATACAGTACTGAGAAAACCAGCATATAATCACGTTTCTTTATGTTTTTTGCATTTTTTGCTTTAACATGAGTCTGCAGCCTGCCAGCAGCTCTGTGAGGCATGGCAGTGCTTTGTTTGCAAAAATGCTAACAGTAGCATGCGAACATTCTCTCTATGACATGCTCACCTTTAGCGGAGATGTTTACCACGTTCAGCACGCTAGTTTAGCACGCTAACATGATAACTTTTGAATATTTGGCAAGCAAGTTGATGGGATAGTGAAAGCTATAGTCTAGACCTGTAGTCTAGGTCTAATTCAGACCAAATCCATTGTTGCAATAAGCAGTGCAGTGGTGTGGGAGGACAGTATCATCTTTCGATCAGTGTACTCAGCCTGGAAACTGCCCGGTTTCCGGCTTCATCCACAAGTTTTCAGAGTACTTCTCCTCCGGGCTGGTGCTGTCTCCTGGCAGCATGATGCGGTTTGATGCGCCAAACAACATAATAGAAACAATTTGGCTGACCTCTGAATGTTTTGTGCACATATTTTCTTTTGGCCTACACAAGAGTGTGTGTGTCACCCTGACACACCGACATGTCATCTCCACCAGGAAACCATGAAAAAAACCATCATAAGCATTATAGCAAACTGCTGTAGTTACAGGGTCATTTTATACATTTAGTGTAAAAGGCTTGAACAAAAATGATATTTCACAGTCCGTTTTTGTTTTGCCTGACACACTACCCACTGTCAAAATGATGGGAGAACATTTTGGCGACAACACCTGATCTGGTCTGAATGAAGGCGTATGTCCGACACTTAAACAATGGACAAAATTACATTTTTGACGCCATGACAGCAGCATATAAAAGGAAAAAAGATCTCCAAAATGTTCACATATGATAATCACATAAAAAGTAGGTTCGATGTTTGGGTGTCCACATACTTTTTGCCATGTTGTGTTTCTCTAGTGTCAACGCACTCACTTTCTCAAACCTTAAAACAGTGACACAGAAACAAAGACAAGTGAATCTGCGGACACAGGTGTAGTAAAAATGATTCTTTAATATGGAACAAAATCAGAGCTCAGCTCCATGGCTCCATCCACCCAACACACTCTGTAACACTGATGGGTGGAGGAGAACAAGAAAATCAACCAGTAAGATCACAGTCCGCTCGGCCAAAAAACAGGAGAGGCTAAAAAAAACATGGAACGCAAAACCAAAGTGCTACTGGGTTTGACCTCGAGACGCCCTCGCTCCCTTCCCTCCTGACCCTGGATGTGACCACACGGACAGGCCTCTCTGCCGCCTCCCAGGGCTCTTCCCACCTCCTCGCCCACCTCACCCCTTTCACCTCCCTGGAGGTCGGATGGGCTCCTCAAACCAGTCGGTGACCCGCTGACCTGTCGGAGCCGGGTGGGGTCGGCGCGGCGGTGGTGTTTGGAGGAGCAGAGGGGCGTGTGTGTGTTCTGTTCTTAAAGCTGAGTCTGCTGCTGCAGCTCTCAGAGGGACGTGAGCCCAGACACGACGTCTTGGTTATTATCATGGCTCCAGCGGTAATGTTTGTGGTTCAGTCCCTCTGCTGTTTTTTTTACCCCTCAGTCTGCGTGAAATCTAATCATCGCTAAAATGTTGCTCGCTAGAGATTCAGATGGAATGTTTTGAAGTTTTTTTTTAAGGAAATGAGATGAGACAGGAGGGAGAGGACGTCTGCGGAGGCCGCCCAGTAAGAACCCGTTACTATACTAATACAGGGACATCAACAGAAGTACTACACAGATATGTACAGAGCAACCAAGCAACACATCAGAATACTGAGTAATAAATCTGGTGTGGGAAAGGGAAGGTAAGTAGTCCACTACAAATGCACATATCCCACTAGTTATTTTTTTTCTGTGTGTGTAGTTGGTCCGATCGTTAAGGCTGTTTTCTCTTTGCTCTTGCTACAAAACGGAGCGGCAGTGAAGCCGCCACAACATTGATTTGAGTCACAGATCTGTGCTTGACATCTGAATATGGCTGCTTTGTGTTTTCTGCGTGCCGAGCTGGCAGCTGCCCTCTCCTCAGAGATACAAGAAAGATGTACAGGGAGGAAAAGAAAACATGATGGATGTGTGGATCTGCTCTTTTTGTTGTGCTAAATCATTCTCTGGTCCACAGAGCTCTGTAGGGGGAAAAAGCAAGGTGCTCTACGGCAATGTGGAGGGTGACGGATGAGGGCCGCTAATGGACAAAGAATCGCAGATAGATGAGTAGAGCATGGATTACTGGGAAATTAGACTCTGGTGGGTGTATGCATTACCAGCTGAATGGGAGAGTAAATGAACAATCGGGCGGAGGAAGTGGAAATCTATACGTGGTGGAGGATTAAAATGAAGCGTCGTAATGAAGAAGCAGGGTGGACACGAGCGAGAGAGAGCGCGAGAGAGAGAGAGAGGGCATCTGCCAGCTTCGGCCAACACAGTCATCCTGCACCTCAACACACACTGCGTCACATGACAAACTACATCAGAGAAGAGGGGGGAGGGGGGAGGAGGAGGGAGGAGGGAGGCACTGCACAGAGAGCACTAGTACTACCATGGACGGACACACACCTAAACACGCATACGCACACACACATACACACTACTGCACAGGGTCCCAGTCTGCGTTCCACTGCACTCTCCTGGCTGCCAGAACCTCGCTGTGTCTTGTCAAGAAAAAAAAAAAAAAAAACGAGAAAAAAAGAAAAAAACAACAGAAAACAAAGAAACAAACCAATCAACGAACGGACGAAGAAAGAAGAACGACACGCACTTTGGATCCCACTGGCAATAATAAAAAAATAAACCAGAAACGAAACCTAGATTATAAAAAGAGCCAGTGGCACCGGGTTTTACAGAAAGCATTTTCTCAATGACTGGCTTTTGAACAGCTCTACGCTTTTTCTTTTAGTCTACCAAGTATATACTATTAACCTTACCAGGCAGCTAAAATCTATACAGTACTGTCATTTTTCATATATTTATAGATATTTATACACTATACAAAGTTGGCAAAAATACATAAATAAATACATTAAATTAGATTGTACACATCACAATTGTGTGTTTTAAGTTAGAGCACTCTTTGTTGAAGAGGTGGGCCGCGGCAAGTCGAGAAAGGAGGTGAACAAACAGGAGAGTTACCCTCGACATCCCTCAAAGCAAAGGGGAGTCGTCGGACTCAGGTTTCAGCGTATGGCGTTTGATCAATTGAGTGTATTGCTTATTACCTACCTGATTAGAAATGTCCACGTTATGGCAGAAGTTAGAGGCTGCTCTAACCGAATCACAAAGTCTATTTACAACCAGCGAGGAAAGAAAAATACACCGATAGATCTGGATTTAGGGGGAAAAGTCGGAAGTTATTTTCAGTGCATCGATCATCAACAGATCATGTGTGAGTGCGTGTATGTGTGTGTGTCCCCGTGGGACTCCCTCTACAGGATGGTGTTACAAACGAAGGCAGGACTGTATCTACTGTCCTTCCTGCAGACGGCTGCTGGGAGTATCGGCTGTACCGTATCATGTCTGTGGCTGACGCTGTCCCTAAAAAGTAATACGAAACTGATAAGCTCCATCCCCGGCCAGATACATAAGGCTATGGCATATTGAAAACAGGGGACTGTGTGTACAGACACCTGCAGAGAAAATAACTGGACTACAGCCCTGTGCTTTCTCTCTATTTTTTTGGGATGCAGCATTGCGGTGAAAAAATGTCTGCCGAGAAGGCACAGGGCACATTTTTGGACATTTGGAAGGATCAATCTTATTCTCCCTCGCTGCTTTTTGAATGATTAAACCTCTCGTTCCCACTACGTCTGCCATACGGCCGTTTGTAGTTTGGCTCTTGCGCTAATCCTGGGGGTTTCCTTGCTGGAGGGTTCTCACAAATATCTGACTAGACAGGAGAAAAGCATATTATGTGGCGAGTTCACGGCAGTCAGTTGTGCTTAATCATGAGTGTAACCCCCCCAAATAAAAGCTTGAATCGCAAGCGTGCTGATTATCCTTACAGGGTCGGGCGGATGGTGCTCGTCCTTCCACTTGGAATCCACTCCCTCCTCCATACATGCCCGTCCCCATGTATGGCCTCCAGCAGAGCGATAATGACTCCAAAATTCAATGAGGAAGGCATCATCAGTGTCAGTACAGGGCCAATCCTGTCTAACACAACGGCATTACAGTAAATCCCCAAGCCTATAAGCAGACAGGGCGAGATGTGATGCCAAGCGACCGGGGCGGACTCCACAGGGAGGTGAGGAGTCCTGTCCTGCAGCCAAGGAGCGCTCTATGTTTCATGTTTGTAATAAAAAATACAAAGATGATCTATGGCGTTAATAACACAGGCTACGATTTGTGCCACACATCGCTCAGTGTATTTCCTGGAGGTATGGGGGCGGCGGGGGGGTTAAAAAGTATGTGGCAGTGTTGCTACAGAGGGCACGGGATGTGTTGGGTATCACTCCTTCCCCTTTCGTTGTCTTGCCCCGACCTCACGACACCTCCAACAAAAATACAGCGGACATCAAAAGCCCTTATTCAAGAAGGGCAGGTATAATCAGCTTCAGCATCATCAACATCACCACTGTTATTCATGAATATCATTGTTTTCTTCATCATTTCAAGTGACAAATGAAAACTTGGCGTACAACAAATGTTAATTTTTCACCAACGATATTTACATAAAGTTTTTCCAAAAACAGAAGGATTTTTCTTATCACGTTTTGTTTGTAAAGAATTAAACCCAACACAAGAACACCAAGCACACACACATACACACTGACCAACAGTCAAATGTGAACAGAAAAGAAAGAAAAAAAGATATTATTACTCGTTATTGTTTTCAATATTCATTTTTGTTACCATTCACGTAATGCTTACTTGGACCCTGATTGGGAGGAGTCACATCGGTTTTTCACCAGATGCTTAAAACAATTGAAAGGGTGAGTCGAGAGGAGGAGAGGCCGGTCTGCGCAGGGCGAGACGCACACGGGGGGGGGGGCTGACTGGACAAATGACAAAGGTGACCAAGAAAGACCTCTGGGCTGACTCAGCTGTCACAACATGATTCAGCAGAATAAAGCATCAACTGCAGTCCCTCCAGGATGAGCTTACTACAGCCTAATTTGAATCCACACACACACACACACACACACACACACACACACACACACACACACACACACACACACACACACACACACACACACACACACACACACACACACACACACACACACACACACACACACACCTCAGGTTCCCTCAGACATTAAGCACAGTGTACCCTTAATTCAATATTGCACAAACTACAGAAAAGCGGGCAACTTTCCAACACCGTGAGTCACTGACGCTCATCTTAAGAACGCCATATCCATCAAGGAAAACTCGAGTCACAGCATAAGGGAAGGAGCAGGAGCATGACAAGGACAAACAATATCATCAGGCGCTGAAGAATATCTTGCTAATCCCTTGGCAAACAGGTGTGACCCCTTCAGCCAATAAAGCTTTCAGTTATTTAGAAGGTAAACAGAGAAAGGAAGGCTGCTGGTGACAATGATGAATTTGGGGGGGGACACACACCCATGAATAAACATCTTAAAGAGGAGATCCAGGAGATGGAGCTCCTCCTGCTCTGAACTCGGCTGTACAGACTGATAACAAGAGTCTACAAACAATGCTGGCAGCTCTGTGAGGCTCAAGCTAAACGCTAATGTCAGCATGCTAACATGATCACAGTGACAATGCTGGCATGCCGATGTTTATCAATCATAATGTTGACTAAGTCTGTCTGAAATCCCTCTGTACTTATATTATGCGCTATATTTGTCAAATAATGTGTTTAAACTGCAGCAAAAACACACTGATTTCACTGACGATCACAAAATGCAGCGTGTTGATGTCTCACGAGAAAATGTGTCCGAAAAATAACCAACCATAACTTGGTGAGTGAATCAAGGGCTGATTTTGGAAATGCTAGCCTTCTAACACTGGGCTGCTAATAACTATTTTCAATCATTGTTGTTGGGTCTACATAATATCTATAATGGTGAAAAAGTGTTTCTCAAAACCCAAGATGGCGTCTTCAAACGTTTTGTTTTGTCCACAGCCCAAACATATTCAGGCTACTGTCATAAAAGAGCAGAGAAACCAGAAAATATTCACACCACAGAGGCTGGAATCAGAGAATTTTGACTTTTTTCTCTTTAAAAATTACTCAACCCAATTAATAGGTTATCAAAATATAGCATCACCAGCAGTCCCTCCCTTCCATGCTATCTTCTAAACGGAGCAGAGTTTCTCGCTGACATTCTGTTTGGATGAGTTCTACAGTGTGGCGGGGACAGAATCAGAATAAGCATCAGACGGAGCCGGGTGCCATTCCCCACCTCTCTTGAGCCTTCACAAAAGGGCGTCGTCTCACCCTGATTGGCTTGGAGGGGAATTCCCCAAGCTGCTTTCCCTCATTAACTAGGAGCCGGTCTCCACTCCGTGCGCCGCACAGGTGATCTGAATCCACCGCAATCAGTCCCGAGGGATTTTGAAATTTGGCTTGGATATATATAGCAAGTTCTACATGATGGGGCTGCTAGAAGCAAAACGACAGACTGACATCCGCAGAGTCACAATGCAAGCGTGGCAGAAATCTGTGTGAGCTTAATGCAACAGAACTGTGCAGAAAACTTTAATACAGAAATGATAAAGTGTTCTAATAAGGTCCGGATTTAACAAAGTAAAACAGGTAGCTCAGGAGTCACTTTTAAAGAGCGCTGGTTCAGTTGCAAAGCTGTTGGCAGTGTCGGCTGCGTCTGCCGTCACCCCTTTTTAATCAAACAGTAATTATCCACACCTGCACCGACCAGTTGGCTTTGCCAGGGAACGAAGCCCTGATGAAAGTCTGAGCACGAGGAGAGGCAGGAACTCCGAGTGAAGTCAGTCCCACCAAAGTCTTGACTGTGAGCATCTGCAAACGCTGCCATGCTATATTCATGAGCTCAGGGTGGTTGAAGGTCACCGCCGACAGTGCCGGTGCCAACAAAAGGCAATACTTTTAGAAGTGTGAGACAGGTGGCAGTATAATAAAACTGGGATTTGGAAATTGCTTTCTCCTTTATACTGTTTGGCTCTGAGCTTACCATCCATTTTAATGGCGCTGCCGTGTGACTGCTGGCGTTGAGAGAACATAATGTTCGCGACTCCTGCTTATTTTATGGAGTGAGCAGCTTTCTGGATGCTCTCTAAGGAATTATTTGTGTCCTGTTTGCTAAAGTAAATAACTTTACTCAACCATATCACAGTCCAGAAATACAATCACATTCTAGCTTTTTTTCTCTTGTTGCTTTCAGACCTTGAGCATAAATAGTCACTTCAGTCGTGTAAATCTTGATAAATTAAGATAAATGCTCAGTGACGGCTGAATTATCTCTGCATATAAAGCTCGTGAGTAGCCGTCCCTCTTAAACATAATTACTCTACGTAGGATATACTCACTGTATTCATCTAATGCTAATACTTATTTCACATCCAACATGTGATTTGAGCTGATATGATGAACTGGTTAATTTTAACTCTGTTGAGGGAATTATCTGGCTCTTTAGCTGCTACATGCTCCTCTATGTTCACCAGTTGGTTGCCAACAGTGGCTACAAAAGGGTTTTGAGAATCATTTCACTGAAAACGAACAGGCTCCATACAGTCGAGGGTAGCCGCAGATTTGTATGAAAGAAAGTAAAAGTAACTATAGGAAAACCATTTTTTTTCTACTTTTAGCTCACCGACTCCTGCCTTCGCCCAACGGTTGCGTCAGTGGCCAATTATTTGATGACCATCCAACTTAAAAGGTCCAATGTGAAGGATTTAGTGGCATCTATACCCCTTGTCTCACCTTCCCTTAAGGTTTCAGGTAAAAATGGCGCTGCGACGTGGTTTTATTCTCAGATAACAAAAACACAATGATTCTTTTGTTTCAGCGGTTTTTTGTAAATCCTACACACTTGACCTTTATGCAACTAAGTTTTTAAAAACAGAATTATGCGGCAGATTTACATTTAAGTAAGCAGTCTGCATTCACAAGCACTCAGTGTTGTGAGTTTTTAAAAGCCTGACTCTGTTGCCCTCCGGCCTCCAGTCTGCCTTCGAGGATCAGCTGCATAACTCAGAGCCTCATGTTACTATAAATAAAGCCGTATCCCCCAGTTTGCAGGGTCACTGATGACTAAGCTATGTAAACCTGTGCAGCGCGGCAATTTATCTCTTCTTGTGCAACGTGTAATCTTGGTGAAAAGAACTGGCGGACGTATTGTATTGACTCATCACCTGCACACCCGCATATTAAACCACGTCTGGTTTTCACAGCTTCAGCTGCGATCGCCCACTGATTATTCTGACTGACGAGCCCTTATCCCCGTCCATCATGCTCGTGGTTACCAATGAGAGTGTATGTTTTGTATAATTCTTAGCGAAGTATTACCTCTGCAAACAGTGACTCCTCCGGGTCCGAGGAAGCAGATATTGCTCCTTTGTGACCACCTAATGGGAGTGTAATGCGCTGTGACACTGCAGGCAGTGGCTGTCAAAACAGTGGGCCCTTTTCTTCGGCTGGCCAATTGTTCTGAAGGGTGCTGGACTGGATCAGTGCATCGCAGCGGCCAGCACCGAGTCTCACACGAAACACACTGCCCAGAACTCACTCGCGGCTCGCAGTGTGCCGCCCGGACCAGCTTCTGGAGGCACTAGACGAGGACTAACCTGATGTAGATGCGAGTTGAATTACATAATCTTTCCCCTTGGTGGTCAGGTTATCATCATTATAAATCGAAAACGAGTGCGGACGCACGGGATAAGATCAACTTTTTTGCATGATAAGAGAAAATAAAAGCCACTGCAGGGCCCGGAGTGTGCGAGGCATGAATTTAATGGGGCCAGTTGAAACGCCGCATCCACAGAAGCAGCGATGCTTCAACCAAAAAATAAGAAAAATAAAAAACTAGCAAATCATGTCTGCTTCTAAAGTCAGTCTAACAGGATGTCTGAAAGGTGTGTCCTCATTTAGAAGCTGCTCCAGTTAAACAAATCCTGAGCGGCTGACAGGATTACACTTCACAGGGTTTTTCTGAATGTGAAAAGCACGAGACAGACAGGCAGTTACAGTAGAGAGTACACTGAGAGAGAGAGTGTGTTTGAGCAGCTCTCAATGGCTGACAGAGTTCACGTCGCTGCTTTACGACTGTTGTATTTACGCTACGGAACATACCGAGCTGAGCTGAACGTGCCTGACAAGCGGGGCAGCTACCAGTACACTCTGTGATGCTCTCAAGCACTCAGGGAAGAGATAATGTCTAATCTGCCTCTACGGTATCTCGCAGTGGCAGATCAGACCATCATCTAATATCACACCCACTGTCTGTGATACACAGCCGCGTTCTGCGGACAACAACAAAAAACTCAGCCTTGCTATCTCATTTTTCCCCTCCTTCTTCCTGCGTTAAGGCCCAAATGCACATCTGCGATACTGCTTCCAGATATGCACCCATTGTTCGGCAACCGGGCTCTTTGTCAGAGCTCGCTGTTGATCAACACACTGTGTAACAGCACTGTTGTGTTGGCTGGCCCTCCATGTGACGAGCGGACAGGTCTGATTTCTTTATCCACGCCTGACATTTCAGACAGCAAACGCCTGTTGCCAGGAGCCTGGTAGCCTGACATGCAAATACAGACACACACACACACGCACATAAACACACAGGCAAATTGAGGGAGGAAAGAGGACCAAAAAGAGGAGGATGAGAGCCCTACATCCGTCCTTTGTGTCCTCCACTTGTCTCCAAACCCCGAAGGTCACAGAGCGGACGTCTCCTCTCCCCCGACTGCTGCTCACCCTCCCAGATTCTCCTCCCTTAATATTCACCAGTACTAGTATCATCATCAAAACCATCATCATCATTATTATTATTGTTATTACATTTTTCAAAAAGTGCAGGTAGAACTTCCCCGTGCCCTCGTTCAGAAGGCAGGGCAGTAAAGGAGGATGGGGAAACAATGGCAGTAAGAAGAGCAAGAAGAGCGCAAGATGAGAAAGAGAAAAGAGAAGAAGAAGAATTTCTGCCGAGTCTGAATTATGTTGCTCCTGTGAACATACACGCACGCACGCACACACACACACAGCAACAGGCACACATCAACGCAGCACAACCACATCAGCACAACACAAGAGCACAGGGCAGTACAAAGAATTCATAGCATCGATAAACACACAGAAGTGTGCACACGCAGCCAAACGCATGTGCACAGACAGCGCAAACTCTGCTTTTGGCTTCTGTTTTCATCCTAACATTGGAAGAAGATTTTTTTTTAATTGGTTTCCTCAGTTGGTGATGCTGTGAAAAAATGACATCATTGTATCATCGGGGGGAGGGGAGGGGGAGGGCGGGGGATTCATTTTGGTCGGTTTTTTTTTGTGTTTCTCATCTTCTTTTTTCTCTCTCCACGTCAGGGCTTTTTGTCTGGAAAAAATCAGGAGCGATCCATTTCACAAGTTTTTTTCTCGTGTTCCCGCTTTCCCAGCTTCGGAAAGTTCAGTTTATTTACCTTTTTTTTTTTTTTTTTAATCTCTATTTTTGTTGTTTGGAGCTACAGCACAGCACCCACAGCACACAGACGACGAAGGAGTGGGGGGAGAGCTGGGGGGGCGGGGTGGGGTGGTGAGGGGGGGGTCCAGAGAGTGGAGTTGTTCACTAATATTGTGCCAGAGGGAGAGAAATGAGGGAACAATAAGAAGGGGAGAAGAGATAAAGAAGAGCACAGAGAAGGAAAAAGAGGAGGGAGAGAAGAGACAGCAGTATCAACAATTCCATCTTGAGTTCAGCCGGTTTCATCACAAGCCGAGTATTGATTGCCTTCGACAACTTCAGCTGAACATTAAACCACTTCTGAGCAAAAGAGGGAGAGACTGAAATGGGGAGAGGATATAATACACTCGAGACAGATGACAAGGACAAGAAATGAAGAGAGAGGAGAGATGGGAAACAGCAGACAGTCTATGGGTAACACACTGTATACTAGTCATGTGTATAGGGGTAGTTCTGCCAATCTAAACGCCTAATATATTAATATGTACATGTACATACAGTACATACTGTATAGTATTGTGTACCTGGAATAGTCATACAATAGGATTATATGAGATTAGATCGTTACTTAAGATTCTCTGTGATCCCACGGGACTGGCACCTTAAATGGGTCAAGGGGCTGCAGTGCAGTTCAGAACCAAGGGGTCGACAAAGAAACCAAACATCGGACCTCCATAGGCAAAGTGCATAAGGACAGACAGACATACAGACAGTCAGAAACAGGGGGACCATTGGCAAAGTGGGGAGACACAGAAATTAAGACACGGCTTGTATGAGGAGGAGGGAACAGAAGAAGAGAGAGGAGTCGGAGAGAAGTGGAGACTTTTCAAAGAAAGGAGAAAAAGAGTTTAAAGGTTTAAGAGAGCAGATGGCTAATTGTACCCGTGTTTCGCAGCCTGGCAGCAAGTCAGTCTTGTGCATAAGGACGGGAGTGGGGTGGAGGAGGAGGGGAGGGAGGAGGGAGGAGGAGCAGGAGACGGGAAGGGGCCATGGAGGGAGCTGGGCGATGCGATCAGGCCTTGAGAGCGTGCCACTGGGCGACGTTAGTACGCGGCCGAGCGAGCATGTCTTTCCAGTGCTTCACCTCAGCTGGTCCACTCTTCCACGATAGGTAGATCTGAGAGAGAGGGGAAGGAGAGCAGGGACGGTGATGTAGACTTAAAAAATGATCTGTCACCGTAATCAGAAATCTAATATGTAATTGCTGGTCGTCGAAGCCTTGATCAACGAAGACTATTCCTTGGCTGGGAGCAGCGGCTCCCTGGAGTATCTATAGCTGGTTGCCTGGCAACTGCTCCTGGCCAAGAAATAGTCCGGCACATAACCTCCGTAAAACTGCAAACCTGACGATTTCAAGTTTTGGATTTTGCAGAGTTCAACAAACTAGACTTAATGTGTTAATTAGTGAGCTTCAGAGGTGCTGCTAGGTGGAATTTGTTACCTCTCAACAGAGCCAAGTCTTTAAGCTAAGCTAAGCTAACCAGTTTCCGGCTGTAGCCTTGTATTCAATTGCCAGACAGAGGGATGGGAATCTGTTCCAATGCATTGCAAAAACAGTGATGTCAAATTTATGCGTCCACAGTGCTGGAACGAAACATAAAGGAGGCTTGACAGAGAGGAAGAACGCGTCAAATGCGTGGCTTCATTTCATGGAGAAAGATGACAACAGTGCTTGTTTTAATGTCTGTAAGATGAATTTCATGTAAACACCAGCTAGACACTGAAACATCTCTCTACGCAACATGGGCTTCAATTCCAGCAATGCCATGTATTTGACGAATTTGAAGTACCACTGTTGTCCCAACCAAGCAACCCGCTACCGAGGGTAAATATCCTGGACATGCAGATTCTTTCTTTGACTGAACGAAAAAAACAAATGCTGTAGAAATATTCTCTCATTTCGTCCACTGTAGATGACAGACAGACAGTTACTCCAGCTACAAGCGGTTAAACAGTGGAGCTTTTGCACACCTGAGTCGCACACATGCTGCAAATAGACTCGGAGATAATAAAACAGTTGGGTTGATGCTGAAAACCCTGTGGAGGTCTACTTTGTTCCCACGCACAAAATTTACTGACATGTTTGTTTTCCTGCTTTATTATGTAGATTATATCCTCCTGTATCGTTTGTTACTTTCCACCGCCTGCTTTTGTCTGCTGTCCTGCCCTCTTTCTTACTCACCTGTCATCCACTAGTTAATCAGTTCCTGTGTGTTAAAGTCTTTGTTTACGCCTCACACTTTCCGCCTCATATTTTTTGCAATCCTGCCTGTGTCCCCCCGAGCTTCATCCTGGCTTGTACTTCATTTAGTTTTTGTGTTTCTCTTTGTTGTGTCTTTTTAAACTTTCCTTTGTCTGCTTTTCGTTGCCTTCCTTTGTTGCATTTTTGGATTATGGATTATGGACTTCAGCTTTATTTTAATAATGCTTGCTTTTGGTTTTTCGTCCTCTCTCTGTTTTTTGGGGGAGTTTGATTCCTTTTTCATACAACCTTAACATTTATCACGAATCAATAAGGGGGAATCGATAAATAATCAGACTGATAATGAGAATCGATGTTGGCAGTGTTATCAGTAAAATCTTAACAATTTACCATCCATAGCCAGACACGTGAGAGTGGTACCAATTTTTTCATAAATTCTTCACTAAGCATGCAAGTAAGCATATTTTTTAGAAATGTCAAATGTCAAGAAGGAAATGATTAACCAACCAGATAATAAACTTAGAGCTACTGTTGCTCTCATTCACGTCAATTAAATCGACCAACCTCAGTGGCGCCCCCTTGCTGTCTGAAAGTGTCTCATTTTAAATTGCGGTCACATGTATCTAAGGAGGACTTGAAGGAGGCTACCTTGCCGATAACATCATTGCGGCTGAGCCGGTCCTTGTCCATGACGGTGATGATGATGGTGGTCTCCCTCAGCACATGGGCGGGCACGTCGAAGGGGAAGGACTCGTTGAAGACGGGGTTCAGACAGCGCTTCATCGTCACTGTCTTCTTCTTCTCTACGCGCTTGTCCTTGTGCATCAGCCACACCTTCACATATGGATCTGCACATGTGTGGACACAGACAGAGCACAGCGGTTTACATGAGTGCGAGGACGAAGATGCCCGTGCAAGGTGATTTTTCGGGTCAGGTTTGCAATTACCCTCCTAATTTTTAAAGTCAGCGAAGGCAGCAGGGAAGCAGATACCTAGTTTGAGCTCAAGGTCAACTCATCCCCTGAGCTGGGAAATATACAAATGAGGAAGTATTTATGGAAATAGGGCCTGGGATTTGTACCACCAATTCTGGAGCATTATCATATCCTGTTATACTAACAGACAAAGCCTCTACGACCGGAGGAAAGCAGTCATTTTACAAAAGAGACCTGATACTTTAAAAGCTAGCACCAGACTGAGCTAACACAGATCTGGCTGGGAGGCTGAAGATCCTCATAGAGATACAGAAAGAGAGGGAGCGAGAGAGGCCAAGGGAGAGAGGCTTGACGTAATGTCACCTTGCTGCCAGGGCTATCTACAGCGTGACCCAGCTTGGGAGCCAGACGGCCGCCGTCCTCTGCACGGACAGGTCAGTAAATGTTTGAACGCGTAGACGCCGGAGCTGCGTGTGAATCCACAGAGCTCCCAATGTCGCGGGGACGGTGTCAGACTGGCGAGCATGGGGTTAGACAGAGAAAGGACTAAACAAACAGGGAGGATTCTCTACCTGAGGTGCCCCCGATATCCATGGCTTTGAGATTGCGGGCTTTGATGATGTTCACAGTGATGGTGTTGGCAGTGGGATTATAGCAGAGAGACACCAGCAGGTCTCCTCGTCTCCCCTGAGGAACACACACAAACGAACACAATGGAGTATGAGTCACGCGGTGTAATATCACGTTTCATCAGGGAATATCAAACTCTACATCGCTCACTATCTTGTTGTGTAATCTCACATCACTGCCATTTCTGCCCTAACCTCTTGTGCCAAACACAGACGGTCCTGTGACATGACTGGCTTAGCCGAGCCCGCCGCTCACCATTAAAATCACGTCAATCATGCTCGCATGCTGAAAGCAGTCAACAAATGCCTTCAGACTTGCTTTAATAAAACAGTAATAACAACATCTGAATGAAGGCACTGATTTGTCATCATTCTGCCAGATGGCCATCTCCCCCCTCTCTTACACTGCCATCACTGCAGGGCTTGAGCTCCTTCCAGAAGGTCTTTATCTGGCCCAGTTCCACCTTGTTAAGGGGAATTGACACCTCTCCAATGGGGTCATTCCTGCTGAAGCGGTCGTAGTCCAACACCTGAAGGTACAGTGTGCGTTCTCTCACTTTCTCGTAAGGGAAGCCTAAAAACAGAGACAGAGGCAGAAGCAGCAAAGTTACGGAGAGTGTGAAAGCATTTTCTTGACAGTGCGGAGAGGGCAGAGTAATCTGCACCCTGCTAACAAGGACGAGTTTGGATAAAGGACTAAGTGCATTTTCAAAAAACTGCAGGACCAGCCAGAATTCTCTCAAACGACGGAGAGGGATCATTATACTCCGCTCACAAAGACCTATCTCATTTATTTTTCAAGAGCACTGGCTATTGTTCTAATTTTGGAAATGGTCTGAGCTGAACATTATTTTGGCTATTTTACCATTGCGCTGTCATCCGAGCACATTGGTCATAATGAAACTAATTCAGATAATCTAGTGTCGGGACGCTTCACTGCTCTCTGCGTGGCTTCACTCATTTTCTCCTTTTGAGTATATTTCTCCTTTTGACAAAAAAATGAACCTGCTGGAGGTATTGATGCACAAAATTTGTTCAAACTTCACACTTTGTTTGTGAATTTTCACACAACTCCGACAATGCGTTTTATGCAGCGGAAAAACAACTCTTTGTTACTGCCAGGAACACATCATGAATGGTTCAAACTTGAGAGGAGATGGCAGCAAGTTTGATGAGATGATTGATACCACTGTCATATATAGTTGTGAAAAACATATGTCATATCTGTTGATTGTTTATGTCTGTCATCATCCTAGAAAATGTTGAACTATCCATTTAAGTCTATAAGTGAGGGGAAATGACTCGCCTGGCCCGATTGTTTTCATACGGTGATTTTTATAATGATTAAACAAATAAGATGCAACACGTTAATTAGTGAGCTTTAGAGGTGGTAGGCCGATTTGTTTCGCCCTCGGACAGAGCCAGGCTGGCTGCTCCCTGCTGTTGCTAGGCGAAGCAGCTCCTGGCTATAGCTTCCAATTTAGCATACAGATGTTCGTGTATTTGAGCTTCTCATCAAAAGAAAAAGCAAAATGTCTGTGGCTTTAAGCAGGACTTTCAGCCGAGCAAAGCCCTAATAATGGAAACCACTGCACCAAAAGTGGGCACAGCTGAGTGGGAAAGCCTGCCTTCTCCTCCAGCGTCTTCTAATGAGCAATGTATTCCCTCAAAAATAGGTTGGTTACTTTACATGAGAGGTTTTAGTATTTCTAAATCTGATGACCGCTTTTTTTATGTTATGTTATGTTATGGGTGGAAAAAACACAGACCCTCGAACAGGAAGGTTTCGTTCCAGTGGGGGTTGAGGTTCTTCCTCTTGACCTTGGTCTCCAGCTTGTGCTTCTTGTCGGGCAGCAGGTAGATTTTGACGAAGGGGTCGGAGGTGCCGGAGAAGTCTTTGGCCGGGAGCTCCTGGCCCCTCAGCACTTTCACGGTGAGGGTCGTGTTCTGGAAACTGTAGCCTATGCTGAACTGGATCCGGCCCAGCTTCTCGCTGATAGGCCCTTCGCCGTCATCGTCCTCCGAACCGGGGGAGAGCTGCGGGGGGGGACCACAAACGCAGTTGGGTAAATACAAACACATGCGGCAGCCACTCGCATGAAAAGTTCAGTCCAAGGGCACACACTCTTTCTCTGGCGCAAGCACGTGCACACAGACTGTGACGCGCAAGAAGCTGTGAGGGGAGGAGATCTTTAGCGCCGCATTTCCATCACGGCGTACTCAAGCAGCTGCTCAAAGGCAGAGACTGGGCTGACATTAAGAAGACTGAGAGAGTTTTATTTCCCTTTTTAATGTTCTTAAGAGGCAGGAGGTGCTAAGATGGAAGATAGAGGAGCTTTAGACCACCCATTCTCTCTCATGGCCACTCCGACTGCTTTATCACTGCTGTGCACTAAAAGGCCACTATCTGATAGACGGCAGCGGGGAGAGAGGGGGAAGGAGGGAGCGACAGACAAACAGAAAGAGAAGGAGAGAGATCATTGCACGAGGGGCATGGGAGGAACCAAAGAACAACTCAAGGTTGGCAGTCTGCACATGTCTTTATGGCTGCTTAATTTCTCCCCGTGGCTCCACCTTCTGTCTCTGCCCTTTATTGTTTTCTCCCTCTAACAAAAGCAGAGATTGGAATGAAGTGTTTGAGGACTTTAAGGGTGGATTGAGACAACCAGCAGTTCATGAGACCACTTTGGGCAAGAGCCTGACACTTTAAAAGAGTCTGGCCTGGCTGTCTGGTTTGAATGCAAACACTCCACACCGCCTGAAACTGTTGATTCCAGCGCTTCAGGCCAGAGCTTCAATTTCAAAGTGACAAAGACTCGCTCAGTCAGATTCTGTCAATATGGGGTTTAGAACTGACAGGCAGAGCAAGCGTGAAATATTCTAAGTGCAATTTATCAAACAGTGTGAGTCACCTTGGATGGCTTGTCTCGCTTGATTGCCACTGTGGGAACTGTCAGTGTGTGTGTCTTTTCTGCTATTATGGCTCTGTTATTACCGTGTGCAGCTTTAAATCAGCCTGTGCACGGAGGATGACGAAGCAACGCGAGTCCTACCTGGTGGCGAAGAATTACCTCATCATTAGTGAGTGAAGGTAAGAAGTAACTGCTCACTGAACAACTAGGGGAGTTGTCTGTTGTATCTTTAACTCCCGCTAATCATTGTAATTTCCAGTTTCTCTCTAACTTCCCCTCAGCAGGCCACCAAATTAAATGATTACAAATATAAATCATTTTCCTGTTATTAATTAATTTGCTTATATATTGTCTCAAAATATGAAGACAATGCAGTTTACCTTCAGTGATGTAAAGACATTATTAGTCAGACTGATCTGCTGGAGCGTTAATGTCTCATCCAGCGTTCTGTTCTGATTTCACTTTTTTTGTTGCTTTACTTCCTGTTTTATTTTGTGTTGCTCATCCCCTCTCTGGTTTCAGATCCCTTCTTCCTGCCTTTGTGTGTTTCCCTCCTTTGTGACTGTCTGCCGCACCCTGAATGTGTTGAGTCTGTGTGTTCCCAGCTCTCTGTGCCAGGTCGTGTCATGTCAAGCGTACCAGCCTTATTTCCTCGTGTCTAGTGTTCCTGGTTATTAGATCCTTTCTGGTGTTTCTTGACCTCGCCTTTGTCTCAGACCTTTGGGAATTGTTTGCCTGAGTGACTGCATTTTTGTGTATCTTTACTGCTTCTGAGTAAAGAGGGTTTGTTTTTTTTACCTTTAACTGAACTGTCTCCTGAGTCATGCACACGAGTGCATCTCTGTGTTCAGTTCTGACAGAAGCATAAGAAAGCAGTAAAAAAAA
>CAEMYA010000177.1:3885940-3901615 GCA_903131615.1 Diplodus sargus | reverse complement strand
CCTCAGATCGGCTCAAATAGGCCCGGCTTTTGAAAACATTTTAAGTGGTTTTATCCATAACCTGTTATTTAGGCTATTTATTCATTAGTTTTAGCTCAAGATTTCAACTGTTAAGCTAACTTCATCCATTTGGCTACTCTCAGCAATCTACAACCTTTTATCCCTTACTTCTAGTTACCAATGTCAACCTTTCATCTGTTACATTTAGCAAGGCTAACTATTACAACCTTTTATTTGTTACTTTTAGGTATCTCAAACTATTAGTTAGGCTCCTGCAGGTACACAATAACAATCTTTTGTCCTTTACTTTTAGCTAACTTCTTAATCTCATATCCATTATGCTAGCAAACAATTAGAACAATTTTTCCATTGCTCTCAGCTCAGCTCTCATGTAAATTTGAATATTTGTTGTTACTGTTTAGCTTAACTTACTTTCAGCAAACAACAACATCTTATCCATTACTTGTAGCTCGGCTCTGACAACCTTCATCTATCCTACTTTTTGCTAACTATTTCAGCCTTTCATCCATTCTGCTTCTTAACCTTTATTCCATTAGTATGCTGCTGGCAAATAATGATGATTTATCCATTACTGTTATCTAAATATGTTAACTTATCCATTAGCTTACTTTCAGCAAATGCTGGCATCCATTAGTTTAAGCTACATATTTCAACCTTTTAGGTAGTTTACACTAACCTTTTATCCTCGCTTTTAGCTAACTAGCCTACTAAACGTTTGTATCATTGGCCTACTGTTGGAGAAGAACTACAGTGATTTAGCTATCCTTGCTCTTCGCTTGCAAACTATAACCTTTTTCCATTTGCCTAATTTTAGCGGACTATTTCAACCTTTTTATTTCATTTAACTATGGTGTCCTTTTATCCAAACTACTTCAACTGTTTATCCAGTTTTTCAACCTTGCATACGTTTCGCTAACTATTTAAGATGTCTTAAACTTCTACCTATTTGATCTGTTTATCCATTATATAAGCAAACCATTTTGATCATTTGTCGACTGATTACTTTTTCCTAACTTTTTCAACAGTTTGAGTCTTTGAAGCTGCTGTTACAGTAACTCCAGCAACTGCGTCACGTGGTGTTCATGTGTTGCAGCCAATTCTTTATGTGGGTGCTTCTTAATCTAATTTTATTAATGAACTAATGAATTCAATAAATAAATCTACAATCTTCCCGCATATCCCCATCAGTACCCCTGGTTGGAAAGTGGTCTATATGTTATAATAGTAAGTACTGATACTATACAATAAATACATCATAGGTTATTGGATCCCTCTTCTCCCATCACCTCAAGAACGAGCATTTACACTCAAGAATATTGGCAAAACGCTTCAATCAATGCAGCGAACATTAAAGAAGCAGAGGCAGAAGGGGGAACAGACATTAACGACACTTGGATAAATTATTGATTTAAAGCCAAAAAGCGTGACAACCAATCACCTAAGACATCCATTTGGTCAAACGGTTCCAAACCCCAGATATCTGTGTCAATCACATCAACACATTCACTGAGCAATGATTCACCAAGTTGGGAATCTGGCCAGCATTGAAATGAAGTGGCTTGAACAATGGGTCATGTCTATTACTGGACCGTTTTGTCATCAATCATACGAGGTGTTGCTGTTGCAGAAAAGGGAAATACAATGACCTCAATCTCACATCAAAATGATGAGTGCTTTAGTTGGCTATTATAGGCGATATTCTCAGTGACCTTGGTGGTGGCATGTGCTACATCGCTAATGCTCAGTTAGCTGAGGGCATTAGTTGAGCTGTGTCATGCGCGAATGCTCAGAGAAGCTTTAACACACGTAAAAAAAAATAAAAGCCAATAGTAAAACAGCTACTGTAAAATGGATTTAGCGCAAAGGGGCATTAAACACATGTTGTACCTTGGCAGTGTCCTTCCTCATCCCTTCATCACCTCCTCCCTTCTCTCTCATCTCCTCCCCCTCCACTTCTGGCCTGAAGTAACAATATGTTGTAGAAGTAATGGTGCTTGTGACATAAGATCAATGCTTCAGGGTTAACACAAATCTACACACAGCTGCTTAACCCTTGTTCTTATACTGATGCACCGTGACACTTGGACTGTGTGATGTACACATGCTGACACACATGTCGGCAGGCAAGCAGCACAACCAGCAGATGTAGATTCACTGTTAGCATAAAAGATTAAATGAAATCAGATCAATTGTTGCCATTTCACTTTCAACTCACGACATACAGTTGAGGCCTCCTAGTGAGTCTCCTAAGCAGGATATTTAATAGGCATTCCAAAGTATGGCTCCGAAAACAGCGTGAATATAAAATACACAGTGACATCTGATGACACCATCTCATGAATATTATCGACTAGCACCGCTAGCTCTGTCCTGTAAAGGCAATTGCAGCAGACAGGCTGAATGCCATCCAAACAGATGTTACTGTTTAGCAGAGCATGCAGTGTAAACACTGAACAATTTATCACAGAGTGGGATAGAAATAGCCCGCAATATGTCACAACTGCCCCGCCATTTTTTGGCCACGTGATGTCATTTGTTCTAAAATTAGGAAAAATGTATTCCTTAACAGATTGCTCAATAAGAAACTTGACTTAACATGTTTTATTTCACTGAACGACTTGCAGTTGAGATTTGACAGGATCATAAAACATTTCAAGTAACTGTGTTTACTGAATGAAATCTAATAAACATAATCTACGATTGTTAATGTCATTACGTGATCTATGACGTCTTGATGAAGATGAAATGTTGATCCATCTCCTGCACCACCACAGGGCCTACGAGCCAACAGACAACAGCTTATTTACATTAATAACTCTTCCCTTATTAGCATTTATAATAGAGTTTTCAGTTAAGCCAACCTCTAGCCTCCTCGTCTGCGTCCAACTCCATCATCCCACATTAACATAATAAGCTCTAACATGGACTGAATTGCATTTGTAACTGACAGTGAAAGTGATAATTAAACCTTGTGTAAAAGAATCCTGCAAATGCTCCAAACACGCAGTCTCAATATAGCTGTGAACCACAAACACACACCTTACATGATACACATTCATACATGTATGCGCACAAGCACACAGTATATATATTTTGATGGACAGAGGTAATATCCTTCCCTGGATAGAAACTGAAAGAAAACACCCAAAAGAAAAGGCACAGATAAAGTATTTCTCATAAACAAAGGTAAAAGCAGATCAGTCAGTATTTACATACGTTATAAACAACTTTATTCTAAGACATTAAAGCAAAGATATACCTTAAACAAACATTATAATATAGCACAGCATAGCATAGCATGTACCATAGGACACAGACAGAGACAGAAGCCTAAGCAGGTGACATCACTAAAGACTCCACAAACACATGAAGGAAGAGTTGCAAGAGACTCACAGGAAGGACTTGACGTCCAGGCCGCGATTCCGGATCTGGTCCATCATGTAATCCCAGCTGCCAGGATTGGCACGTGAGCGCCCTCCTGCACCACCTCCCCTATAGCGAGAGGCACCTGCTCCTGCTGGGCTGCCCCGTGCACCCCTGGGACCACCTCGTGTACCTGCACCCCCACCCTCACCACTGCTGCCACCTCCCCCTCCTCGCCCAGCACCCCCGCCTCCCCCAGGCTGTCCAGGTGCAGTGTGTAATTGTCCCAAGCTCTGGGAGGTGGTGGGGGGCTGGCCGAGACCAGGACCTGACGGGTGGATGAGAGGCTGCTGAAGGCTCTGCTGGCGCAGCAGCGTCCGAGGCCGGGCCGGCCCAGAGGGGATGTGTTCCAAAGTGGATGCATAGGACAAGACTGGATCCCCAAAGCTGGGAGGGCAGAGGAGCAGGGAGGAAAGAGAACGCGAAGAGGGCCACGGCCGGCAGAGGACAGGATGATGAGGAGGTGAGGAGTCGGAGGACACAAAGGAAGACGAAGAAGAAGCAGAAGAAGAAGATGTAGGAGAGGAGCCGTGGCAAGAGGAGGTGAGTTGGTCAGAAGAGGTGAGGTCAGGAGATGAGGCGTAGAAGAGGGGGAAAGAATCATCAGAGATGAGACAAGGTGGCACGGGGCAGTAGAGAGACACGGCAGATGAAGAAGTCAGGTTGACGTCAGGATGGACACAGGAAAGTTCATCCAAACAGGAAGTTGATGGTTGTGAGGGGGAGGAGGAGGAGGAGGAGGAAGGAGGAAGAGTGGTGTTTGAGTTGAAGGCGGAGGGAGGAGCGTTGGGAGGTGGAGACAGGAGGAGGAGGAGAGAGAAAGAGAGCAACGTGAGGCAGCAGCAGTAACAGCAGTAGCAGAAATAGCAGTAGAAGGTGCAGCCTGAGTGATCGCTGTGTGCTGTGTACTGCTCGTGGGGCTGAGTCGGGCAGCAGAGTGCGGACTGAGAGCTCGCCCCGTGTGCCTGCGTCAGGTGTGGGTGCACCTTGCGTGTCTGCGCCGTCTGAGCGTGCTGTCTGCGTGAGGGTGTGCTTCGCGCGTGCAGCGGCCGGATAAGCACCGTCCGCACGGGCGTGGTGCGGTTCAGCGCCGCGTGACCCCGTCGAGGCGCGTCGGACGTGGTTTTGCAGCTTCCCGGCCTTCTCGATGAGGGTTTTTTGGTGTGATGAGAGATCCCCATGTCCTCCACTCGTTAGTCAACTTTTTCCATCTCTGATAGCCTCGCTTCCTTTCTCTCTAAGTCTTTTTTCGTCTTTTAAACACATGCACCACCTCTAGAGACATCCCGACAGCCAACCAAGTCCTACAGCAGGACTCCCTCCCTCTGTCAGCCACTCATTTTCCACTCCTCCCCTTCATAAAGGCTGCTTAATTGGCTCGCTGCCTTTCTTAAAAATGTTCCTATAGTCGCATCAACACAAAGGTCTATGACGCATGTCACTTACCTATAGGTACATAATTCCTGCGTTTTATGGGCTCATCTGTATCCTGTATCTCCTTTTTTTATATCTTTTTCTACTCACTAAATATATCCTCCTCTCTCTCAGATCGCTGTGTAACCCAGACTACCAGAATTAGGTCATGAGAGAGCTATTCACATCAGTTAGGTACAGTTTACTCTGCTCTGCATTACTTCACATACAACACAACTTTGCATAAGGCTTTTAGCACGCTATCCATCATATTTCACCGTCACAACTAAAAGGATGAAAAGGTAAATGGAAGGGTGTGTTGCAGAAATGAAGCAGTTAGTGGGAAGAAAGGGAGGAGAAGAAGAAGAAGAGGAGTGGCTTTACACGGGCGACAGAAAGATGGAGAGCGCGATGGGAGTGATAAGAGCAGAGGGTGACGATGGAGGAGAGACAGAAAATGGGGTGCGAGACACAAACACAAGAGACACCGACACTTATAGCGGCCTGAAAATAGAATCCAATTATAGACAGGGGGCAAAAAGAAAGATGAGAAGAGGAGAGAAGAGTGAGGAGTGAGGTAGTGATGAGCGTAAATGTGTTGTGGAGGAAGAAATCACAGGCACGAGGTGGCGAAGGAAGGTGCAAAAAATCCCGAAGAGCCGAAAATTAAACCGCCTGATTTACGACACGCTTAAAAATAGACCCTAAATCATGTCATGTGTCACACAGTTGCCGACATGCAGTCGACATTTCAGGCTAAATCTTAATTAAAAGGCGGGTCAGCGTGCTATGATGCATTATTATTTCAGTCGGCGTGTGAAAGCTAGACTACTTCTGTGCTGCAGGCGGTGCAGTTCCTCACATTGCAGGTTTACACAGGAGCAGCTGGGCTGATTGTGTCGGTGCCACGCAGCTCGAGTAACTATTGTTATCGTGATGACGAGAGTTCACATTTCCCCGGAGCTCACACCTTGATCTGTGCCCGCGCGCTCACCTTGACACCTGAGCTGCACTTTTCCCTCCCTGCTGAACTTGACCTGCTTCCACTCAGAACTGATTCATTCATCTAATCATGGCTGCTGCTCAAGTACGGGCGACATGTGACGGAAATGTTTCGCTTCGTTTTCTGCCCGATTCTGAAACTCACTCTTTGGGTCTCAATCCTCCGGACTGCATGTGGCCCTGGACGGTCTGCCACCTCCCGGCCTTCGCTCCCTCTGTCACCATGCTCTTCACGCTGTCAGTGCGATAAGGACCCCCCCCATCATCCCCATGCCCTGTTGCTGCCCCCTTCTGACCCCCTGACACTGCCCCACTAAGAGACAGAGGCAGGGAGCGGAGGTCCCATGGCAGATAGAGGGGTACAGAAGAGGGAGAATAACAGCAGGCAGAGGAGAAAAAGACCAGAGAGTGTGAGAAAAGACCGACGCGAACACACAAACACACACAGGAAAATAGATTGAGCAACCACATGGCTAAGGGAGTGAGACAGATCAGTAGAGTGTGAGAGGGGGCAGGTCTAGTTTTCCAGGCCAAGTGAGAGGCAGGTGGAGGAAAAAAGGTCTGGAGTCCAGGGTGGATTTGGGGAGAGGAGAGCAGGGAGGAAGAGGTAGAGGAGGAGAAGAATCTACAGGGAGCCTGTGGAGGGTTGAAAACCAGCAAGAAGTCGCTCCTTTGGGGCCTGGAGGACCAATACTACAGCTGCCAGCATTCACTTGTGTGCGGACATCGGTTATTGAGTTCTCATTCTCTCATTCATTTAGGCATTTTGGGGCCTGTGATGCGCGACTACACAAGGCACTCCAATGGTAGCAGGACGGCCTGTACTTGAGTGCCTCATGAGCGAATAATTGTCTCTTTTGGGAAGTCGTCCAACGTGACATTTGGTTAAACACAAGCGCGTTCGTTCCTGTAAAACATCGATTACACTCTATTTTTAGATCCTACTGTGTAATATTTCATTTTTTTCAAAGATCTATTTGTCATCTGATCACCACTTAGCATTAATAGGAGTCAACAGGAAGTAGTGAAATACTGGCACCACACAGTAGAGAGGATCATGAGGGCAATCTAATCATATCGACCTCCAAAAGTTACACAAATTAATCAGTGTTCATGCGTCAGAGCAGTTGTCAGCTCAGATTTCCTCTCACAACTGGTTTAAGGTTTAAAATGTCATTTAGACTCTGAAAGCAGTGATGATCAAAAATAAAGCACAGTAGTGCCCTCTGGTGACATGAATACATTTCATTAATATGCATGGTGCTCCTGCTCCAGGAGACACCAGATAGGAGGCACAGAAGACGCTATCGTCTGGTGTGTAGGCTCGGGATCGAGGTGGAGGGGGGGGGAGGGGGTTGGGTTGTGCTACGCTCGCATGATGTCCCTTTTGAAGGTCACCTTTCACATTTAATTCTGACCAATTGACCTGACAGTGCATGTGGATAAGTCATCAATCACAACCACGGCATGGATGACACTGCTGAAGCAACGGTCAACACAGGAGACGCGGGCCTCATTTATTGAGCCTGGCACAAGGTGAACGTCTTTACTCTTTATGGAGAGTAGGAAGACATAAATAAACGGGACCATGAATCACCGAGAGCATTTACTGGGATATACCATTCAGATCTTGTTTCTGACTTAATGTCACTGACAGTAGCAGTGATTTATCAACGAAATAAACTGCTAAAGTGTAATGTGCAAAAAAATACAATTCTCACAAACTTGGTGCCTTAATTTGAAAAATGGCTGATGTCAATTTGTCGAGATTGTGCCATGACAGTTGTTGACATTAAATAACTAGCAGGTTCAATATTGAAATATTATAGTATTGAACCCCCCCGTCCAATAAATGCTTAAACATGGAGATTGATCGTGCAGGGAAGGTAACCTGTTTGATAAATGAGGCCCAGCGTCATTACAGAGATTGAAAGCTGCTGATCTCGAGAGAATCTCAAACAGGAAATGATTTCCCAGCTCTCTGTTGGCTTTAGCGGCATATTATCAGTTTGAGTCAAGAGGTCGTCCCGTAGTTAGAAATAAAATTTTAGACTATTATAATGCCGTCTTATTTCATTCAGCATTACAGCAGTGAAAAGATTTTTTTTTTTTTCTTCTTTATAACTGCCGGTCAGACTAAAAAGCTTGCAAAGACTGCTGAAAAACAGCTTCATGGACAAAAAAACGACAACCTTGGGGGGGTTATGGAAAGAGATGGACTTCTCAAAACACAAGCACCGGGGTCTAAAACTGGTTTCCTGAGATCAGCAGCCATCATCTTCAGGCAGAGTTTAGAGGCACTAATCCATATATCCACCGCATTCCTGAGCACACCGCCACCTCCTTTCTCCAGGCAATTTAACACACAGTCCTCAACAGCTAGGTCTATTAAAGATGACCAGTTATTAGACAGTTTATCAGACAGGTGTCTGGCAGCAGGATGTCTAAGCTTAGAGTCCTCTCGGTGCCCGGAGGGAGATAGGTATGACCTTGCTCGCGCTTTATTGGATTCAAGTGCCAAGTGAGTGAAAAAAATTACTTTTATTTCATCACGTAGAAAAACACTGTTAGCTTATCTCCCAATATGAAAGACAGTAGACACAGTTCAAGTGCTGCAATGTTAGTGCAGCACACATCAGATATTAGGGTTGATGGGGATCAGAGAGAAGCCACGGATGGATGTAAATCACAGGTGAACACGGTCAACCCTCCACAAAAACAAAAACAACAACAACAACTGGCAGATTTTCAGGTCACACAAGCAAAAGACAGGGGAGATACACAGATTACAGAGAAGGTGGGTTAAAGTATACACATGTCGTTTGGAGAGAAGGGCTACGAGGGTTGTCCGTCTCCATGGTTAGAGCCCATGGGAGAGAGGTGAGGGGTTAAAGGTCAGAAGTTAGTGGGACCGGCAGGGCTGTAGGGAGTAGGGGGGCATCTGAACATGCATCTCTGTGTTCATTAAAAGGTGACAGGATGTGAGAAGTCGCAGCAGAAAATTAGCCCGGGGTCGTTACAGGGCTGTGTCGCTTTGCCGCTGCAGTAATAGTCTGATGGCCGCCGCGGAGACGCTTTAATGTGCGTGTATGACATTTCCTACACTCACATTTCTCAAGCAGATTATGAGTAATCATTAGTAACCACTCCTGCCCTCCGGTGTGCTAACATTGGGTGGGTTGTTATTGTTGTCGTTATTACTATTGTTGATGGAAATCGCATTATGTGACAGTAATAAGTCTCACAATGTGCAGTTTGTGCAGACGGCGATTCTATGACATTTATAGAATGGGCTTTTTTAGAAGGCCCTCGGCTAAAAAATCCTCGGTTACTCATGAGAAAATTTGGTCCTCGGGAGGAGAAAAAATAATCGAGATTATGGAAACTAGGTGGATTTAATAAGCTGTCAGGCATTATAACATCCACATCTGATGGTTCAATTTGATGAGCGGCTTGTGGTTGGTGACTGCGAGGCTAGAAAACGCGGAGGGTGTCCGGAAGGGAGAGGAGAGAGGAATGCAAGGACGGGCGGGGGGGGGAGGGAAAGCAGATTGGCAGTGCCCCTGCCTCGTTACAGCCCTGCTGAGGGGGAAGTCTCTTACCAACCTTGGACCAAGACTCACTTGAGTGTGAGGCGAGGATCTCCATATGGGGCATAGGGAGAAATGTTTAGTACGAACTCCTTGGGCGGATAGGAGCTCCACCTCTGCTGCACTGTGCTGCTGTCATTGTTATTCCAAAAGTCTCTGTCTAGATCACTGCGGCCAAAGAGAGAGACAGGTCAGAGCAACACAACTACGGACAGCCTGGGCACCAACCAACCACCTGCATGCTGCTCTCGGAGATGATGCGAGGGCTTGGTTCGAGGAAGAGGGCTGGTCTTACAGCTGCATCAAACAAAAACAGACCCCAGGTTATCGTCTATTTTTTTTCCACCTGAAGTTGGCAAGATCACCTTAGGGGGTCCGATTCGAAATAAAAAAAAAGGAAGGGCAGCCTAGGGGGGAAGAAAAGGCATTCACAAAAAGCTCTTCATAAAGCAATGTGCTGTAGCAAAAGACACAGAGAGACAGAGAGGGAGATATGCAGCAAGAAAAGAGGAATTCATAATTTGATGAATACATCCAGCATGTGATTACATTCTGTTCATCTAGCACGGCACCACTGATGAAACACATTTGAGTAAACATTCAGAAGTCTGGCCCCCATCCTCGGCGTGAGCAGTGAGAAAACGCATGAGCGCATGAGACACAAGGCAGAGAGATAAATCGCAAGACAGTCAAAGTGGAGGAGGAGGAGGAGGAGGAAAAGGTGAGCAGAATCACTGATGTCATACAAGTCACACAGCAGCAGTCAGAGCTGTAGCACGGTGGGGGGGGACAGAGCGGGAGAGAAAAAAGGCAATGCACAAAGAAGAAGTTTGAAGCTGAGATGACCGACAGAGCACACCAAATGCCGCTGGAGCCAGTGAGAAAGGAAATGCAAAAAAGTCAGAGTACATTCACATAGTGCTTAAAACTGTCCGTAGAGAAAATGCAAAGTAAACACAGGCAATTCAGAAATAGCTGAGACGACAGCGGGGCTACAGAAGAGAAGTCGTGATGAGCAGGTTAACAGAGGCATTTTGTCGAATAAAGTATTGTGCTTAGTGCTATAAAGCTGACATTTCCTGCTGCTGACCTATAGCCCTGTTTCATCAAGAACAGAAAATACCTTAATCTTAGTTTGAGCCCTGTAGGAAATGTTAGATAAAAAAAATAATAAATAATAAAAAAATACTCCCAAACATTTTTCAAGAGAGAGCGCTCAAGCACTCGCTCCGTTTACACGCACCATTTTAAGCGATGCAGAGGCGTGGCTAAAGGCCTGCACTTAAGACAGACCTATCTTACAAGCCATAAGATAAGTGCAGGAGCAGACTCATTCAGCCAAAAGCTTCACAGGTAAGATAATGCAGATTTAATCTATACTGATTAAATCACTAACCTTTCATTTAATGTCTGTCCGAACATGCTCTTGCAAGAGATTGTGCGCTTGGAGATAAAACAGCAGGCTTCATTTTGTGCCTTGTTTGTCTGCGGACTCAAAGCCCAACCAAGCGGAGTTCATTATCACCAGATTTCTTTTTTTTTTCTACCCCAACCAGTTACCAGGCACTTACTTGATGGCTTTCTTCTCCCCTCGCCCACGTGCCGAGTCTGGAGTGTCTGCTGTTTCCACTCCTGGCTTATTCCTCTTCCCCTTGAGCCAAGCGGAGGGAGGGGATGACAGAGAGAAAGCAGAGAAACAAAAGGTTAGCTTGGATTTGTCCTTTGAAGCTGTGCTTTTGCTATACTAATTTCAAGTGTCAATGCCTCTCCCATTATCTCAGGAACACTGTGCCATCGGCCCTTTACCTGATGGTCTCCTGATTACACTCATCAACGTCAAATCAAATCTGCTGTGGAGAGCCATTTCTGACTATGATTATCATTCGCACCACCCTGAAATTTACATGGCAATTGGCTCTTTAAGGTAATCCGCTGGGTACTGGAGAGGAGCCTCTAGAAAGTCCTGTACCAGCCTGATTTCAAATAGCTAGAGCATGACCTGCTGTAACCATGGAAATAATGGCAATTTAAAGGCTGGGAAAAAGTGAGGTCTGCTGGGCGCATTCTACTGGAAAAGCTCATTACAGTTTAAGGTGTTTCACACGTGTCACAATGAAAGTAATCTCTATTGACACTTTGCTGCAAGTGGGACAGGGAGGGGATCAGTCTAAAGCTGCCCCCCCCCCAACAAATTCCACGCATGCCTCCCTGAAAGTGATGCTCTGATACACATCGAGGATAGGCTAGGATTCTCCCATCCCGCAAAATGAGTGGGAAGAAGACACACTGAGCTGCCACCGTGGCTCGGCTTGGACAAAAGGATCTTAAGTTGGCTGAAGGGCAATTTCCTTTGGTTGGTTCGCTTGTTGGGGGCTGAACATGGAGCATGAGATTGGAGATCAAACTGGACTATGGTTGTGTACAAACGAGGCAACCACTTTACTTTCAGAAAGAGCCTTCATGATAAGCTTTACCGGCCCTCACCGGTGCTCAGCTACCCGACCCTCAGACGTCAGCAATAACAGGTTCTGGTGTGATTCCAGCCGTTTTGTCGCTGACAATATTGTTTTCTGGCAAATTCATTTCCAAATATAATCCTTCCTCTTTGCTTGTAATCAAGAGAAGTGGATAGTGTGTGTGTTGGGGGGTTTGTTCTGATTTTATTGACTCTTGGTCATCTCCTACACACCTGTCAATCCATAGATGGGCAAAGGTCAAAAAAAAAAAAGTCTCCTTTCTCTCTCTGAGATTGTGCAATGTTATACTTCAAGCACGTGCAGTAGGACTACGTCATGCCCACTGAGGATAGCCAAAGCAACGCATTAGCTTAGCAAGCTAGCGATGGCCATCTGACAGATTTGCCATTCAACTGAGCTTTTTTCCATTAAGATAGTCACTGTATTCCTGACATATGATTTCTTGTTGGGCGAGGGGGTGTTATTTTGTTCCATAATGCTGGGAGTAGCGAGTGATGCATCTGACTTCAAAGTAACTTTCCGAGAGCAGTCAGTTTACCTTGGTCAAAGAAATATGTTGATTCAAGAGTCGTTAGTTTCCTATTTCATAAGTAGACCTCAAACGACTTGTACTGCTGCACCAGTCTGACTGAGTCTCGCTGCCATTTATCTGTTATGTATCGTGATTGGAGCTTGCTAGCTACAGGGAGCGGGAATGTGACGTCGTCAACAGCAAATCAGCCATTTTTGGTAGACACCAACCGTCACCCTGTACACCATCTCAATCCATGCAACTCAGTCTAACTCGGTTAAACTTTTAAAAACTGTTTTAAACACGGTCGGTAGAATGGTTGTATAGTAGAATGAACCAGTAAATCGTACGTCCAATGAACCAAAAGAAACGGATCAAGCTGAGGCAATGTGAAATAAGTAGAGACAGAGTTAGGCGAGCAGTTAATTAGTCATGTTACTAGTTATGCAGGCTATAACTTACTATGTGTTACACTGTGGGAGGCCAAAAAACACAGCCTAATGTGTTTCGTTTTGCTAGATACCGATTAATTATGCATGTTGAGCCGACCTTTTGCTGGCATTCATTTAGCATGACATTAGCTAGGTACACTATACACGAGAATTAGGCCTACTGTTGGGCTGTTGTTTAACCTTACAGGCCTTAACAAGCAAATGGCGAAAACACATGAATCTTTTGTTGATATCCATTTCACCAAAGCAACAAAAAACCACGCTTATCAACATATTTAGTTGCTTTTTCTGCTCTCCTGCTTTACAGCCTCCTTTGCATCACTGACAAACATCTCACAGGTGTCACACTCCAAGGGCTCTGACTAATCAAAAACTGTACTGTAGTCAATAAATTGCCTACTGCTTAAAGTGCAAGTCAAAAGTGTCAACACACTTTTAAAGTAAAGTTTGGTGTTGACGTAAACCTTATTGCGTTCCAAACATGACTCACACATTGGTATTTGTTCTTACAGAGCCCTGGTGGACCTGGCACATCGACATCCTCCTCTGCATCCTCCGCACGGCTTTGCAGAGGACGACTTTTACATCAACACCATTGAAAATCCTTCGATCTGATCGAGCACAGTCTGTAAGTTTTTAAAGTGCTATAGCAATTAATATAATAATAGAATCGCTTGTCATAGATTATACTCATACAATATGCCAATTACACTCATCGCTAACTCCTGCAACAGTTTACGACACTCATGCACTGTTTTAAGGAGCCCGGCTGTGAATGGAAGAGGGTAATGTTTTATACAAGGCAGCTTTAATATGGATCTTATTGCTTATCTTGAAAAGACCCACCATAAACTGCCTCCAACTGGTTTATAAGACTCATCATGGGAATGCAAGTCGATAGCTAACAATCATGCTAACAACAACAGAAACTGTTTTCATCAAATAAAATCGATACATAATCACAGATGTGTTCATGGTCCTGAGATAAAATTTTGTCATTTCCAGTTTTATGTTGAAAGCCTCTCCTCGTGTCTCGCTTTACTCTTCCTGCCTCTTTCTTTTTCCCGCCTGTTTTTCAGCGCTAACCTGTGTTTCATTTGTGAATTAGCCACCGTGTATTTAAGTCTCGGTTGGTGTTGTTTTTGTTTTTGTTTTCCCTGGTCTTGTGTTGCCCCTCGTGTTACTGCATTTCAGAAATTCACATGAACGCCCCCTCAAGTCAGAACAACAACTCTGACATCATGGCGGACGAAAGTAAACACTGGATTGATGGTAACAGGCACATTTGTGAAATATGATACACAAGATGATCTATTTCCCTTTGCTCTACCTTGTCACTTAAATACCAGAAACAGCTGTCAATGTGTTGTTTAAACGCTCGAGCGATGAAATGCAAAACGTCGCCCATGTTTTGCCCACATTCCAACTTGCCGCACATGAACACACAAAGTCGGAACTCGTACTCGCAAAGTGGAACCATTGATGGAGCACATGAATGCAGCACATGTTTTGGTATTTTCCTTTAGTTTTCTCTTGGCTTCTACTTTGACATCCCTTTTTCTGCCCCCATTTAGGTTCTCTGGAATTCAACTTTGTGAATAAAACCCGCCTTTTGTTTTGCCTGCCTCAGTGTCTTGTTCCTTTTGCAAAAACATAACACACTGCAGTTCAGGGCTAGATTACAAAGGGATCATTTTACACCAGAGCCCTCATTAGCACAATAGTGTTCCTCTTCTTCAGAGATATTTAGTGTGTGAGATATTTCAATATAGCATAGGTGGTCGTGGACCCCAGGCGATGAGTTGACAGTGTAATTGTAATCAACCAGGAACCAGACCAGATCTTATTAGTAATGCCTTTTATTACTTTGTTACTGCTAAAAGTAATATTGAACAATCTGGAAGAAATAAACGTTAACTTGTTCTTTTTAATCTGTGTGAACTGACCATCTAAACATGGTGGAAAACCATAGCGAGGCGATCAGCTAGACGTTGATTATGAGTTTGTTACAGAGGCTGCATTGACTCAGACTCAATATTTATAAATAGCAAAAGTCTATAAAATGCTAATCGAGCCACAGCCTGTATGTTGAGCTTCGTTACAGACTGACTGACGTGGACTCCATAATGTCCAGATAACACAGACATCATTTCAAACACACACACACACACACACACACCTTGGATATTGCGGCTTTGGATATTGTTGGACCTGTTACAAAGGCAGAGTTGACAATAGCCCTGCTGAGCAAAAAACGATAAAGCCCACAATGGCACCAGTGAGCATAAATGATATCCATCACACACAAGGAAACAAAGCCGCTCATCTGTTGTATAATCGACACTAACCTGCATCGGAGAGGTCAACAAATGAATAAACATAGATCTGACGGGAACGACTGGTTAAACAGCTGCACACAAGAGCCCTGTTTGTGATTTAAACACCGACTCCCAGAGAAACATCATGGAAGTCTATAACAGCATGCGACATCATAGGGGCCATTTGTGATCTTTTATGGTCTCCTTTAGGCATTTGATAGCTGTTATCAGTGGCTTGACAAGCCGGCTGAATATATGAAATTACCCGTCATAATTTCGCGCAACCTTTTTAAAAGCACAAAGATGCACACACACACCCACCATTACAGCTTCAAAACATCTGCATGCCCAAGAGCCAGAATCTTCCACATACAATAAAATCATAGAGCATAAACACGCCGCAATAAGTACTGTATTCTTGTATGATGTTTTTCGGGGGAAGGCAAAACAGTCTGCGTTTTTTTTTTT
>CAEMYA010000177.1:3820423-3875919 GCA_903131615.1 Diplodus sargus | reverse complement strand
TTTTGCTTGCTTAAAAAGTTTGGTGAATTCGATTAAAAAAGTGCAGCTATGTGACGCCGTTATCTGATCAAGCCACTTGAACAAATGTGATGGTTTGATGTCTGATGTTTGAATTACCTCATCTTCCTTGGTAATCCTGTGCTTTAGTTTGATATCCTTCTTTTCCATGCTTTACGATTTAAAAGTTCCAGGCTGATGATTGAATTTTGGAGGGAGGGGGTGCAGGGTGATTGTCGAACAACCCCCATCTCTGCCGACTTTTCAGTTCAAAATGCTCTAAGTGGTTGTCTCCTCCCTTATAGGATCTATATAGACATTTACCAGCTCTAAAAAACACTGCTCCACAGCGCTACTAATGGCCAAAAACTCCACAGGGGCATCTTTAACAGGCTCTTCAGGGGAGCTAGTTTCTTGCAGGTGCACCATCCTACATTATCTCTTCCCATTCAAGTGCTCCAACCAACCAGTAGGAGCCAATCGAACTCTCTGCTCAATCTCCCTGTATGACCTAAGAGATAGAAAAAATCCAGAACATCTTAAAATCCCACACTGCCTGAATAAATCTGCCAGCCACAGACTGGAAAAAGGCTTCATCTGACTTGACTGATCTTGTTCTGATCGTGAAGGTATATATATAATCACCGTAAAAGTCATTACAAGTGCCCCGCCGTTATTTATGTACAGTCAAAGAGCACGCTAATGGTAAAAAAGCCATGTCCGTGCCCTCCTGTGCATTAGAGGGGTCAGTGAAACACAGCCGGCTCTTGAGTGATGAATATATCCATTCATAGATGTTCAGAAATAGATGCAGGCTATATACTCTGTTACTGTACATTCACAGGGAGGTCAATAAAGTTGAGTCCATTAGATACAACGCCATCAGCTGGGGAAGCGATGGATCTTAAATAAGAGAGGCTGGACTGGTCTCCAGCTAAGGGCATGTATGCTAGCTTTAGTGCTAAGTGGCTCGGTGATGGATGTTCTGATTTTTGAAGGGCCTGGAGAGTCAGGTGGATCCGTGAAAGCCAGCAGCTGATGTAGGGCCCTGCGTCCCGTGCTCTCTCTGAAGGTCGAGGGATGGGGTGGTGGGTGGTATGGTTTATGATCTGTGTCAGTCATGAGAGGTATGGGAGTAAAAAGCCTCCCGAATAAAAAAAGCAGCATCCAAAGAGGCCACATTACGGCTCTCAGTAATGAACAACTGGATTCCGCTTCCCACTTCATGGAATATAACTTGGTTTTTTTGAAGCTACAGAGAAGCGCTGCGAGCAGGCGGCGCAGATGAATAAAAGGAAGTACACTGCGTTGAAGTATTAGGGAGATATGCAAATCTTCAGCACTATGGCTGTGGAGAAAAGGAGGCATCATTAGAGTAAGAGGAGCCTGCGCCACGTATCACAGCACTCAGGAAATTCAATTTATCTTTTCCCCTTGAACAAAACAAAACTTTTAGCTTGAAATACTCCGGCAGGTGACGCATTAACAAGGTGAAAGATAAAACAGCATTTTCTATGCTGAAACCGGAACAAGGAAACAACTCCACTTGATGTTGAACGAGGACTCACGTGCAGTAATCTTTTTCTATATGGACAGTAACTACGTAAGGAATGGAAAAGGAAGGGTGGTGATGAACCGCGTTGTGAAAAAAAAAAGCCAAAAAGGCTCCACTCAGTAAAACTAACAAGTGAACTGAAGAAGCCATTGAACCCTTTGATCAGAAGCCTTTAGAAGTCAGAGCACCCTTGAACTTGAAAGTCGCTTGTTTGTTTTAGATTGCAGTGGCCATCTCTTTTATATGCACATAAAAGAGAAAATAAATGGCGGTATGTAGCGGGTCGAGTGGTGACAATGATGGTGTAAATGAGCTTGCAATAAACCCTTTTGCTAAAGGAGACCAAAAAAGAAAAAAGATGAAGCCCTGCAGGAGGTTAAATATGGATGTTTAAGGATCTGACAGACATACACCCCCTGTCAACATCAGTGGAGATTTAAGTCCCTGAAAATCAAGATCACAGAGAACTTGTCACGCTCATCACACTCCTCCACCTTGGTGAGAGAAAGATCAGAAACAAAGGTATGTCTTGGGGAAACCCAAAGACTGATATATGGTTGCACATAGGCTTTATACGGAGCCTACGCCGTAACCTATGTACGCGGCCTGCGCCATAGTGGGTATTTTTGTGTGCGCCATCGTGTCTGCATTGCTGGCGGTGGTGAGCGGATTGCCAGCTGTACTTTCTCCCTTAAAACGCACCGACTCTCTCGGCTCACAGCTGCGTCAAAGCAGTGTTTGTCACTGCTCGCTGAGGGGCAGCTGAACATCCAGCCCGTCCACTCTCTTTCTCTCTCTCGTTCGAAGCTACTCCAGCAGCAAAGAGCAGCTCCAGAGAGTACGTATAACCCACAAAGAACAGCCCGGCTGGTTTGGAGGGACTGCAACAGCTGAAAAGGTGTGTTTACTGGGGGAGCTACAGGTCACAAACCGCTTTTTTGTAATGGTTAATACTGTTTTTGAAACAGACAGTGGGGGCATGGTTAATAGTTGGACATAATCCATGACCGTTGCAACCAGATTGCCATCCTAGCAACATCATTACCATGGACTGCAAACAGCATGGATATTAGCATAGAAAGCGATAACACTCAAACATAAGGTCGTCTTGGGTATTGCAGGGTTTATTCATGGGCAAACTGTACATTTACCACCATTCCTGCTAAACTTTCCCTCCGCTCTGATCATCAACTCTTTAAAAAGGGACCACACCAGTCTTTTACCACCATATGCACTTGAGCCAGTGACTCGCATTTTAGGAGGCACTGCGGAAGCCTCTACAGCTTTTCAAACCGTCTTTTCAGTTCAGCTTGGAGGGTGACATGTGACTTGAAGATTTTACTATAGTCATACGTCACTGTCTAATTTTAGTAACAGCTTAATCTTTTTTTTATGTTTGAGCATTATTTGTGTCAAAAAAAAGTATTTGGCAAACAGTGTGGCTCACCGACATTGTCAGGAAATGACTCAGGAAAACATGAAATATCATAAAAACGCTAAAATACACTGGATTTAAGGGGAAGGCAGAGGCCGATCGCGCAGATTATATCACAGTACAGAGACTTTAGCAATAAGAGCTCTAAGTGCATAGAGGCATTGAGTACAAAAAGTATTACTTTGGTTACACATGTGCATGTAGGTGATCTGGCCCACATGCAGTGAGCTAAGCCAAGCAGAAAGGGACCAGTCCTCAGGGGTGGAAAGATTGCTAATTGGACAGGCGGAACTGGAGCAGTGTCCAGTCAGCAAAGCTGCCACGCCGCATCTTTATGCTCCGACTGAGGTGGAGAGGGCAGTGCCTCAGAACCTCTGGGTGCAAAGCTCATAGCCTAATCGCCACTTCAAAGTGCCCCCCCTCCTTGTATTGGAGCCTGGGTTCTGCCCTCTTTATAGCCACGGCGCTGCTGTTGGGGTAATCCTCAGATGTCGCTCAGATGTCTTTACTCTCCGTTCCCTCCGAGGCTCAATCCGTGCACAGCAGCAAAATGTTACTTCCAGTTATATTGTGATACTGAGTGTTTCAAATTGCTTCCATCTACCTTCTGGCTCGACTCTACGCTGCAGTTTATTGCTTTTGTTTTACAGTTATTTCTCAAGGCAAAGGACTGGGTGGTAGTAAACAGGACATGCATTTTAATGCACTCAAACTAAGTCTTTCCCCGATACTCAGACGCACAAAATGATTTGTGTGGGAAGAGCGTAAAATTGATTCAAGAGGGAAGATGAGGATAAAATGAATAATTACCATGGTTCCAGGTAAATAATGTCATTGTCGAATGAAGTGATGAGGTGACATTTCGCACAAGGAGCTCAGAGGTGGCTGCTACCAGTGCCGTAGTGAGCTCAAAGGATCAAAGGTTGTTTTGGCATGTTTTGGCCCTTTTCACTGTTGTTGCAGAGCCAGCTCAGTCTGCCGAGGCTCAACAGGCATTTCCTTGAGACAGCACGTCATTTCAAGTGGGACGTACGACAGTTGACTGACAGGTCTCTGCCTCATGCAGACATCATTGTGAACCCTTCCCACAGCTATCTGAATGAGTGTTCTACTTGGTGGGTGGGCACTGCTATTTGTTTTTTGTTAACAGCCAAAAAGAAAACGTGGCAGCCTTTTTGAAAACGACGCTTATCTTTTTAAATCATCCTCCAGAACAATTATATTAATCAATTTACAGTTGCATAATCACCTTTCATTTCTAAAAGTCAGGTCATTTTCATCACCATTGCTCTAGATTCTGATTGGTCTAATATCCATCTTGTTGGCCTCAAATGATTCTCAGTCTTGGTTTGGTTTGCTTAACCTTGTGTAAGATTCTTTTGTTGAAAACATTCAGAAATTAATTAAAATTTGCATCTTTATGGAACTCTATTGATATGCTGCGCCCTTTTTGTTTCAACAGGTGGCCAATTCTTGCATACTGCACCTTTAATTGCTTTTGTAATGAGTTTTGTTTGTAGTTAGCGCCTACATTACATCTCACAAATACCATCCACCCATTGTCTGTAACCGCTTTATCCCTTTTATGGGGTCGCGGGGGTTGTTGCTGGAGCCAGCGCTCAAACTCTGGCCGAGGGCAGGGTACACCCTGGACAAGCTCATCGCAGGGGCCTCATGGCATAGGCTGCCATGCAAGGTGCCAACTGCACATCAGTTCAGCATCTTGCTCAAGGACACTTCAACATGCAGCTCAGCTCAGCCCTGAGCTGGGATTTGAACCAGCCGACCTGCTCTACCCACTGAGCTACAGCCACCCATCTCACAAATTGAGATTTGTATTTATGACGTTGCAACTCACAAATGATCAGATTTGTATAATGTTGCTTTAATGCATAAGAGATGGATGAATACCTATTTTCCTATTTCCTGTTTCCTATTTTTCAAACAGCCCTTAGTTCTAGTTCATTTCAGTGACGCATGAAAATCCACTGGAGGATTGAAGTAAAATATGTTTTTTACTTGCTGCATGTTTTTGTTACACAATTGAAGTGCTGAAACTGTTGAGTTGTTTTTCAGGTTGGTGTTGGTAGTGCTAATAGGACGCTCAGGCGTTTATTACTCCCCTTGAGAGCAGAAAAAAAAATTAAATATTAAATGCTTGAATATCCTTGACAACACATTCAGGCTTGCTGATTTTTTGTGTTGCTGGGTTAGAATATAGTGTAGTTTTTTTAGCAGGAACTGCCGTACATTCTTGGATGTCAGTGCTTGTCATCATCACTTTATGTTTTATTACCAGGCAACAGTAATGTTGAGGAACAATATAGACAGCTGTGCGCTGTGATGGATGACCTAACTCGAGCAGGCTGGCAGCAAAATGATCCCTGGATGGTGCAGGGAACGTCCATTCATCTAAAAAGCTGTGGTTTGCTTTGGGAAATTGGTGCTAGTCATGCTGACTTAATGCAATTTGCAGTGAATTGGTAAAAAAAAAGAAGAAAAAAAACATGCAGAATTCTAGTACACTCCTTCAGCCACTTGGAAACGCGAGCCCACAGTGGACACAGTGGCCCCATGTGCTGAAAATCACAGGGATGTGTGGAGCGACCAGTGAAATTTTGACAGGTGGAGAAGGGGAGCACCTGTGGCGAGAGTAAGTGTCTCTTGCATCCCCTGTAGGCTGCAGGGAGCTTTGCTGGCTCTCTGTCCCTATATGCTCCCTGTGGCTCAGCTGCACCACTGCTGTGCTGTCACAGAGGCTGTTTCACAGTGAGAGTAAGAGGACTGCCACCCACGTTCTGTCTGCTCTCAGCTGAGGGATAAGATCCATCTCAGCCCAGTGACAAGCTGGGCTAGAGTCAGACCAGCAAGACGTCATGTGACACATGCCTGGTGTCACCTATAATGGCACCATCATCTTATTAGCACCTCTGACACTGAATGGGTGAATCGTCCATAAAACCCAACAATATCTGGACACTCGGGGTGTAAGTGAACTGAATCTGTGATAATGCGGGAACACAATCTCATACAACGATACGAACTGTCACTTAAAAACACAACAGATTATATTTCTGTCCAGTACACTATTTCTTCTGTGGATTGGGCAAACAAACATTTTACAACGTATATCTTTAAGTCTTTAATATACTTTAGATTGACGTAAAATATTTGTATGCAATTTTTTAAAGGTTAACTCCACCAATTTTACTCATTAAAGTGTTTTAACAAGTCTTGGGGACTACTACTGCATATGTGAATAAAGTAGTATAAAGCCTTTTGTGGCTCCAGAGGAACCTGCATGTTATCTGATGAATCGCTCACTCAGTGGCTAAGTTGCATTATGGGTAATGTATGTGCTAGGTTTTGAAAATCAGTCCACTGGTGTAGCATTGCAGTCCTTAAACACCACTGGACTCATTATGGAAGGATATGTGGAAGGTAGCTTGGCGCCTAAGTTACCCACAATGCAATTTAGGCACTGAGCAAAATCGCTGAATGAATCAAATATAGTACCTGTATGAATTCCTTGGCCAACATTTTGTAAATTCTCACTATTTCCTTATCTACTGCATGCTTATAGTAAATCCAAAGGAGCGTCTGTGAAAAGAACCAGCTGCCTGCTCACAGTAAAATGCTTAATGTAGAGTGAATATCTTAACTTTTGTGTAGTAAGTAGTGCTGTATAATACTGTCAAAGTGACATACTGCAATAAAATGGCATACAGAATCAGCTCTGAATGAATTATTATTCTTTTATTTACCAGTGTGGTACCTACTCATCTTTAAGCGATCATTTTCTTCGAGTCTGGTCTATTAACAAAAGTAATGCAGCCTGTTGGAAACTGTTTGTTACATATGTATTTTATGAACACCATGAAGCCCTAGTTTCAAGCCACTGAAATCAACACATTGATTTTGGAAAAATGTTCTTTATTGTCTTGATTTCCGTGGTGAATTAATGTTATCTACTTTTGTTTTCGATTGATTCAGCGCGATACATCAGTCATTCCCAGAGACTCGGATTTTGATTGGGTTGCCAAACAAATTTGCAGAATCTCTTTCACGGTCTTTCATTTAAATTTTATATCTGCAGTACGTCTTTGAGCAACAGTAGGGAGCATGTATATCTACTACACTCCACTGCCAGCCACAAGAAATGGACAGCTACCCCACAGTGCAGTGTGCTTCTCAAAATGAATACTTTGACCAAACTACAGCTAAAGTTATCCAAACAGCCAAACATCAACGGTTAAAGGGGAAGAAATACCAGATCAGAATTTTAACATTTACAACATAAATGTTATTCAGTCATGAAAAAGAAGAGTTTTTTTATTTAGTTTGTTAAGGCATGAAAAAAAAAATCAGTACATTTTCTGTTTACATTTTCCCTGGAAATACAAATTGCAAAAGTAATTGAGTATTTAAAATGTGTATTGTTGTGCCTAAAAGAAATACAGTGAGCCTAGATGCATTTCTTCGATCTCATTTATAGAGTATTTGCCAATTATGTATGTGTTCAATAACACATCTGTGGAACAAAGTTGTGATTAATCAAATGTTCTCTTTGAAATGGCTTGTTTACACATTCAGGATAACATGAGGTAACTCTGAAAAGACAGTAAAAATGGTCAGAAACGTTCATTTATGCTCACAATTATTGTGAACTGGGTCACAATGATTTGTCATTTTAAAAAAGTGGGTCCCCTAAAAAAAAAAAGTTTGGAAAACACTGGTTACATCTGTGTCTTTGAGCGAGACTTTATACAGTACGCATGGTCTTGATCTGTCACATAATCTATCAGTGTCTTTGCCATAATTTTCTCCTCCCAGCTCTGCCTCAGAAAGACTGAATTAACTGGTCAGATTGAAATGGATGACTTTCATATGTAAGCCACAGGAAGGACTCAACACATTTACCAAGGACACTCTCCCTCTGCCTCTTAACAGCAGAGTTGTTTTCCAATTTGTAAGTGGCCCTACCTCGCATCAAACACACATTAATAATAGATTACGGTCATATATCACCAGATGATTTCAAAACACTACTTTAAAAGAGGCTGCCTGCTCGGATATAATTTTACTGCTGCACGTGTGTTGATGAAGTTAAACAGCTAATTACATATTTAGGTAGCTTTGATTGTGTCAGAGCTGTGGGGACTGACAGAAATACTCAGAAATGTGATAATAGATTTATTTATTCATAGAGTTGTTCCTCACGGCTCCGTGGTCCACAGGAGTAACCCCTCAACATGTTCGGACCTCACCTTTCTCCTCTTTTCTGAATAGTCTTCCCACTTTCATCAGAGTCACACGGGGACTAATGGCTGTTATATATTCCAGAAACCCAATCAAGCTGAAGGAGATTCTCCCGCTTAGTGGCCCCAGAGCTTTACTGGGATGTTACGGCCCTCTCACAGTTACAAACAATCTATTACTCACAGGTCCCACTGACGCCCTTGACTTTATTGACTTAAGTCCGCATGGTGGCTGTTGATACTCTGGAGGTAGACTAGTGTCCATCTCAGTAATGAGCTTGAGAGCTGTAAACTAAGTCAACCATGACTATCATTATTCAAGGTTCAGGGGCATTAAATTGCCTCTATATAGTCTAGTTTGTTTCTTGCAAGCATGATTGGGGTTCGCAATAAATCAGCATCTTATTGAATCTGGTCGCTACTCTTCAGTATGTCCATTATTACTCCAATTTACTAGTTCACGCAGCCCCCTCCCTCTTCTTGTTCCTTCGCCTTTCCAGCTCTCTTCCTCGAAGCATAAAGCGTTGAGTATTCATAAAGGTGGCTGATTTACAACCTGAACCTTCAGAGCAATGGATCCTTGATCTCGCTCAGATGTAGACAGCGCTGCGTCTCATTTCTAGCTCACAACGGTTGATTTCGCCGTCTGAAATGAGAGATTGTTTATGGCCGATATTAGTGGTTATGGCTTGCCAGCTAATTAAGCAAACATTAGCTCTATGGGTTGCTTGAAAGCACTGCCTCTGACAGACTGTTTAATGCAGCTGCCTTGTTTCAAAATTAAGGGTCTTAGATCGATACTGGATGGATTCATATACGATATCACAGGGCCAAAGCTAAAGCAGGATCCTTACAAATTGATGATCCATGTAAAAGAATATTAAATAAAGAGATTGCCTGGTTCTTGCATTGAAGTGTAGAGCTTGTACTTTCTGTACTGTGTGCTTTGCTGGCATCTTTAAAGATGCTATATATAAGAACTGGCCGTCGAAAACAGCTGCAGCTAATTTCAGCTGCCGTTAGCTAGTTAGTTCAGTTAGCTGTGCAGCTAGTGATCCATATTGAGAGCTCTCAGTGGTATTATTAAAAAAGACAGGCCAGGGGTAACTGGTTAGCATGCCAACTTCAATAGATATATAACATTTTTGATATGACTTAAAAACTATTTTCTTATTCTGTTCATTTCAGTTAAATTTTCAAATTTTTAAACAAAAATTCTTACATATTGCACCATATATAAACCATATCTATCCAACAACGATCTCAACGTTCTGGTCAGACATTTACTAGTTTTGGGCAAACTCAAGCTGTAGTTTTCTTTAGTCTTTGGCCAAACACGTAAATTAGTTCTCAAGTCACCAATACCCATGGAACCCCACTAAATAGTTAGTCGCATTGGTGTTTTTGTCTGTGAGTTAAACAACTTCCCTGGTTTAGTCCTGCGAAGGTCACACTTATACTGCTTTCTTTTTTTTGGCGAGCTGTCTAATGTCAGCTGGGATCGGCTCCAGTCCCAACACAACCCTCAGTGATAAACGGGTGTAGCTAATGGATGGAATGGATGGATATCTTCATCGAGGCCCAAGATGATATCACTCTCATATGTTGTGCCAAACATCTTGGCTCGCTCTGCTCTGACTTCCTGCATTCCCTCAATGTTCACTTTATAGCGCCATCCTACTGTAAAATAACTTTAGATTTAATGCTGTATCACATTCCCCGTCTGCATTGTGTTTTTGTTACTGCCTCTTTCTAAATGAGATTGCTATGAAAAGATAAAAAAGGGGTGCGATCTCGTGCGCTTTAAAACCGCAAACACACACACACACAGATTCTTCCACTTGACACAGCTTAAAAACAGTGACATGAGTGGGAACACATGCGCTTTAGGGATGGGAAGAAACCAAGAAAGTGGAGAGAGAACAGCGCAGGAAAAAGCAGAGTGGGAGTGAGGGAAGAGAGACTCAACTGTAATGCTATTGAGGAGCAATTTGTGAAGCTTCTGCATATATGCATACGGGCCTACAGTCCCCATCTGCCCACATCATCAGCTCACTGCTGGTGACATCCACCAAGACAAAGAGGTCTCGGATGCTCTAGCTGTATTATGTGGGTGGCATTATAAAATCTAATCCCAGTCAAAGTCAATTGTATTTGCCTAAGGATACAGGGCGCATTCATTGTATGGTTGTGTACGCATGTGCGCGTACGTGCAGACTTCCGCGCTTTCCTACCTCTGTCCTTTTTCCAGCACGCCGCCTCGCACGAAAATATTAGCCTAAATATTCTCACTCCTTCATAAATGGGAAAACAATTATTAAGGGTGTAATTAAAGTATTGGCAGGACAAGTGCAACTTTAATTGAATGACAGCTAAATGACAGTCAAATGACAGTGAGGCAGCCTCCTACCAGCATCTCCGACATGATACAAAATCTCATCAAGCGCCGCGCCGCCACACAACGGGCCGCTTGAGACTCCAGCCATGATTATTCACAACCAAAACGGACACGCATCTATCGAGCAGAGTTCATGTGGAAATGCCAGACAGAGTCCATTTGTCATAAATGAATTAATCTAGATTCATGACTACCTGGAGGCCTCTACCTTTGCCTTCTTCATTCAATTAAAGACTGCTTGTAAAAAGCACTTTATTACCTGTCTGGACAGCCCGGGCAGTAAAAACCCAGGACACGGCAAACCCTAGCCTCCAGCTAGAGGTTAGAGTATTGACCCGGCCACAACCCAACCGAAGTCGTCTCCTTGTAGACTCCATAAAAAAGCCACTAAAAGGCAGAGCTCACGTGACCTGATTGCCATCAGTGCATTTCTTTTCCGTGCATCTCTGTGCATGCCCGGGTCTTTCTGCAAGTGGCCCTCACTTTCCCTGGGAGTCAGATCCTCACACTGACTAACTTATACCCTCTGCTGGTGTGATGACTGATCACTCGGCCTCGCCTGTGACCACAACCTTCTCACAACTGGTGTCAGGGGTGCCGACGGGGGCGACGATGTACAAGTGTGAGGGAGGGCGAAAGGTTACAGCGGAAGAAGTAATTTGTCCGGCGTCGTCTTTGTATGCGCAACAGGCAGCCAGACTGTAATTCACGCTGTAATGGGAGTGCAGAGGGAGAACGGAGTTACTGTGCAACAGGGCACATTGTATTTGCTCAGTGGCTGCTGCTCTCATCAGATGGAGCAGAGTATCCCGTCTCTCCAGCGAGCACCTTTCTCCCCAGGTGACCTTTCTCGTCAGCGGCTGTGCATTAACGGTAAAGCCCTACAATGGTTGAAGTGATCTTGTCCCCTTCACTGCTGCGGAGTGAGCCGAGGCCCCGGGGACGACACTACATTGGCTCACTGTCAGGAGGAGATTTAAATACCCCTTCGCTTTTAGACTCCAGCTGGACAGACACCACAGAAAATAGCTCTCATTAGCATCGGCCAATGTCAATGGAAGGACGAATTAAAGTAATGAAGTATACACTATAATATATACTGTAGGTTTTAATGTATCTGCTTCCTCTGACACAAGAGTGGGTTTCTTCCAAAAAACACATTCAATAATTAATAATCTAATTCAACATGCAGCAGAATGAAGTTTTACTTTAAGCGGACAGCCCGTTCTGTATAAACATAATTTGCTCGTTATAAGCACAGGATCATCCCGAACGGGCCTCCAGTCCAGCTGTCTGTTGCCTGACTGCCCATTGATGTGTTTGCTTGTATATCTGTCAACAATTTACAGCTGGGTAGTACCCAGCAGACTGAGACATATTGACGATGCCATGCAGCTGCTCGCTCGCAGCAGGTTACAGTCAAGGACTCATGGGAAATATAGTTTTCAACAAACTACCAGTCCGCATTGGCCCTCACTTCTGCTGGGAGCAGCCTGTCATTTTCCCTCTGCATTAACTCAATTACACAGCACCTGAGGACATTTTAAGGCTTGCTCCATACCGCAATAGTGTGTCTTAATTCTTACGTACAAGTGTATTATTAGTATCTGTTGTGAGGATATAAGTTTGGCACTCACGCAGCTGCACTAAATATCACCTTGGAGTTCGGGAGTAGCCATAATACCTGCAGCAGCGTGCAGGATGTCACTGTTTATCACGTCAACCAATACGGCAAAGTATTCCTTCTGGCCTGGCAGGGCAGCAGAGAATAAGTGGCAGGCTTGGCTGCTGCCATTAAGTGAGTGACACACACACGCGCGCCCGCGCGCACACACACAGACAGACACACGCGCACGCACACAGCTCTCGCACCTACTTGACATTATCACCCTAACATCATGACAAGGATGTCATTTGGCTAACTATTGCAGGCGCAGCTGAGGGAGGAAATAATAGGGGGATTGTGAGTTCAGGCTGAGGAGGAATTAAGAGCGAGAAAGCGAGGAGATTGAAGTTATTACTGAAAGTCACCTGTAATGTTTCCTGGCAGGGTAATAAACACAGTATTTCTATTACAGATACGTGACTTAGCGTGGGGACCGTGTCGGTGCCTTGTTTTCCATCACTTTCTCAATTTACTGGGTGCCCTCTCGGGAGTAAGAGTGGGGTTTTTCACAGGGTGGCGCCTGATGTGGGCACATGCAAACTAAGTTGTCACAAACAATCTAACTGGCATTACGAGCATTATTTATTGTGACTGGAATGAAAAACAAAGAGGCGAAACTAACCTGATACGTGGTTGATTTATTAACTCTCTTCTGGAGAGCTATAACTCTCGTCATGTGTAATGGGCCAGATGGAGTAGGCGAGGAATAACGAATGCTGTTGAGGCAGCCTCTCAGCCCTCTCTCTATGAGGTCTGTTAAATCACTAAATGGACAAACGGGGCAGTTGTATGATTTGTATGCAACCTGACCTTTAAGCCGATTGAGGGGCTCTTGAGTACACAAAGGAACAGTCTCCAAACAGAGGCTCCTGTTAGATCAGTATCCTATTAAGTTCTTGCTGGATTGAAAACATGTTTTTTCTGATTCTTCTTTCCTGGTTCAGTTTAGTTTGGTTAGGATTACCAGAGGTAATGTTAAGCCATGCTAGCATGCTACAGCAGGTTAAAGGTGCAGTAAATGATTTTGGCTCAAGTTGATTGTTGTGTCTCATTCCCAGGTCATCACACCACAATGTTTTGCACTGCAGTTGGTAGTTGGTGATGTTTGGGTAAACCAAGGGTGTCGGTGTATGAGTGGAAATGAGACTCAACGATCAACTGATGTTCTCCAGAATTTCCCATTGAACCTTTATCCCGTCGATGAATTGCCATGACATTCGGTTCGGTGCACAAATAAGCTTGCTAGCATCTTCATTGAGGGCATGTTAGCATGCTGACACTGGCATTTAGGTCAAAGCACTGCTGTGTCTGAGTAGCCATCTACTCCGAGCCTCCATGATACCTTGTGCAAAGAGCCAGCACCTTCTGTGGTAACGTTAATACTCTTTCTCACAGCATTTGATATGACGTATCGTCCATTCATGATGATCTAGGTTAGTGACTTTATCCAGAGAATACTGCTAAAACAAATTATTATTGCTTAGCCCACTTAGCTAATGCTTCTAAAGAAGTGCTACCGGTGCACCAGTTATTATTAAACCTTCTTAGTTATGCTAGTTCTGCCTGGCACCAGAATTATCACCCATCACTATTTCCCCAGTAACCTCCCCAATGACCTCCTGTGGAAACTTGTGGATAGACCATAGGCATGTTCCATTTTCCTTTGACATCACTCTCAGCGGAGGACACTTGGATGTCATGGACTACTACTGTGTTACTGGATTCGAGTCAGATAAATGTATGGAATCTGAACCATTGTTATCCTTTCACCACCTTCTGACTGATCAACGACAGAAAAGACAGTGCAGTTAGTAAGTGTTAAATGCTTTAAAGGCAACATTTTAGAAAAGTTGACAAAGCAATAATAATAGTGTAAGTATTTTTCACTTGATAAATCTGCAAACCTACATCTTAATGAATTAATGATACACTGTACCAAACGAGGATTAGTGTCCTGTCACCAACGAAAACACCTTTTCGAGTTAAACGATAGGACACACCAAATGCCGTGGCCATAATGTGGGCATTGAATAAGATGTATGGCCTCACAGAGCTCTTAATATGGCTGCAGACTCCTATTCCTGTAACAAATGTGTGCAAAACGTTATAGTTCAGGCACTGTTAGACAAAACAAATCGTCGACATTCAAAGCATGCAATTAAGTCAGAAAAGTAAGTAAATACTGGATCAAGCAGCTAAGTGCTCTGTGCATATTTAGTCACGAGACACCAATTCTGTTTGAAAATCAGCAGCTATTCACAAGTTAATGGAATAGTTTAGTGCGGTTATCTAATGGGTACGTGTAAAGTGGCTCGCGCTATACCATTTCAAAACACTAATTGATGCACGGATGAAATGCAAGGTCCAGGGGCGAGTATGTGTGTGTGTGGGTATGTGTCTGTGCCTATTTGCGTAATTGTTAGAATGCTGCGCTGCGCTTAGCCTGTGGATGCAGGGTGATTCACCAGGCTGTTCTGGAGGATTCCTGTGTGGGTTGACAGTCATGGAGAAACGGGACCTGAGACGATGGAGAACGGGGGGGGAGGAAGAGGGGGGAAAATGACACATACAACGGCACAACGCAAAAGATTTGTGCCTCCCTTTTGGACTCTCATGCCCTTGTCTCCAGTGACGAGCGAAGTGACAAGTGCCACTTCGACAGGGTTCCTGGCTGATGTATGGTTGATCGGTTGAGTGCTTATAAACAGATGATGTAATAGCACGTAGGGGGAGGGGTCTGCAGTGTCACTCCTTCCTGCATCTGGCCTGAAGAGATTGTGCAAACCTTGTCTCAAAAAGCGGCGCCCAAAATAGGATTAGTCCAGAGCACGTTACAAAAAAAAAAGAGAAAAAAATCAAACGCAGAGGACTGCCAGCATGCCCTACCTCCAGGCTGTGCTAGTTGGGGGCTGGCAGGCTGAAGGCTGGTGGTGGGGGGGGGGGGAGACCATGCGTATGGCTGGCTGGAGGAAGGCAGCATGGGCACGCAGGCCTACAGATGCACAAAGCGTTTCATTAGCCTTCTTTTCCTCTGCAAAGCCAAAGGACTGCGCAGGGCTTTCTCATTACTCATACCACCGATTTCAAAACATTCGCAGATCTTCTGCGCTTCTAGCTCACAGTGATTTCTGCCAAGTAGGTTATCTGATGAGTTCAAATTGTGCTCTATATGACATATTATCAACGTCTCTTCCAGCTGGCCCGCGCTCTGACAAATCCTACTTATTGTTGTGGCTGCTGGCCCATAATCCTGTCAGAGAACAGCCCTTCCACATGTGTTTCATGCCCTGCGCGGACCAACTTCATCCAGAAAGTGTCTAGCTTGAGCTGCAAATTACACTTGGCTTCAGAATGTGTCTAAAAAGTGACTACATTGCTTCCTGGTTGCATTTGTTTTGTTTTTGTTTTTTTATGTGGGAAACGGCATCCACTGCTGAACAGAAGAAAGCAGCCACAGAGCTCGAGACAAGAGATGCTGTTTGGTCCCTTCCCCCCCATGAATCTACTTCAAAACACCGTCCCCGCTGTTCGCCACAAACAAACAACTTGTCGTGCTGTATGCATGTTGTACAAAGTTGAAGTTGACCCCTCGGCCTTTGCATGCAGTCAAGGAGGCACTTGCTTTCACACTACATTGAATATGCAGTCACATGCATCACCGAGCACCTCCGGGTGCTGTTTGAGCAATTCAGCATCGGAAGATCCCTAAAGCCGTGTGGGTTCAATTACACCTGTGTTTAGAGCTTTTCACCGGTCATTAGATCACCTAGGATGTATTTTGGGAGCCTGAGATGGGCGGGTCAGTCCTAACAGGCTTACGCACAGCCTTAATGTTTGGTAAATTTCCATTAGAGTTGACTACCAGGAAATTTGATCCCCAATATTTCCAATAAATTCTCTTTTGCCAGGAAGAAGACCTGCGGGATCTTTAGCATGTATGTCTGTTTGCACACTGGAGACTATCATATGTGATGGACCAAAGATCCCTCCTTCAAACCTTACCAACACTGCCATGCAACTGTTGTTAGTGGATACTTAAAGGCCAGAGGAAGCTCCAAAACTATAGCGACAGCATCTTTGGCTTAAGCAGCTAGCTGCCATTAGCAGGTAGCTCAGGTGAACACTGGCAGATGCCAGTAAGAAGACAGGGCATACAGTACAGAGGTGATTTAAAGCGCCTTTGACCAGGACTATGACTCCGAGGACGAGAAGACAAGGCAGACAGCTAGAAGCAGGCAGAGGACAGAGAGAGTCGGGCCTCAGCCGTGGGTGCAGACCAAGAAATATTTGGAATTTATTTCGACCAACCAGAGGTGACTGTGGAAAGACAAACCAAGAGGATTTTGAGTTTATCTTGAGTTTGAATGAAGTGCAAGTGAAAAAGCTCATCTTAGTTAAAGAGCAAAATAGGTAAAAACTTGAATTACAGTCGTACTTTTCTGTTAAGTAAAGAAAATAGGTGGAAAGATATCCTTTCGGGCTTTCGGACGATCGCCTGATGAGGTACTAAGTGGTATTTAGCGACAGGACGAGCTGGGGCTAGCTGGGTAGCATGCTTATGTTGACATAAGGTCAGCAATGTTGTTTCTTCACAATCTGTTGAAAGTAGTGGTTAATTTCTTTCAAACACGATAGTGTCCAAGTCCAGCTATGTGGTATTTTGTAGAATTAGAATCCGTTATTGCAGGTGGTTCAACAAGTAGCAGACAAGCTACTTTTGCAAAGCAACAGGTGGAGCATCGAGTGCATCGGATGGGTCTGATATAACAACTTAAGAACCTTCATCGCTGCCTCAAACCGATGAAAACAGCACACCAACAGCTGCGTCCGATGGATTTTCCTTCCCCATCACTGCACGCAGTAATAACCTCAGGTCAGCACTATAAAGATGCTCCAATATAACCACTCAGACTTATCAAATCTTCTAAGAGGCTATTTCTGAAAACTAGGGCATCAAACAATTCTGTCCGTTTGATGTTGTGATCTTCTCACTTCAAAGATGACGCACTTCTACCCATTAGAATAACATCAATCTAATTTCGGTGAAATAATGGCATCAAAAAGTCAGAATAAACCATATTTTGGTGCCATGTTCAAAATCTATGGTGAGAAATCTCAGTTTCTTCTGGGAAACAATGGTATATTTCCAGAGAGTTATGATTTTGAGGTCAGGGGAAAAGCTTCACCCTTATTTCCGGTCGCTCCGTGGACTCGCTGGACTCCCTCCTTCATTTCATTTGGCATTTTCTTTCTCCCAGGTGAACCTCCCAGACTCCACGTACCTGGGTTGCGATCTCCCAGTGGATAGTACTCTAACAGGAGGTATTTTATGGTCCACATCCAGCCTGTCAAATCTGTCTGGAGCACATTACACAAAGTGCAGCTGCAAACAGTGGGTAATAAACGAAGGGAGACTGAGCAGAGCGTGCTGCTGTGTTTAGAAGTAGCAGAGGAGGAAAATGGAGCAGCCAAAAGGACACGAGAAGCATTTTCACTGAACTTCCCGAAGCGATTCACAGCTCGCTCTCCACGCTCTCTCCCCCCTCCTCTCCAGACCGTCCTCGGCTCCTCGGCCATTCTAATTCTGTCCCGGTCCGACCGATTCTTTTAAAATTCAAAGGTAATCCAAAGTACTACTGACCAGCGGTTTATGAGATGCAAATGTGACACAGAATTAAATATTTAATACAAATTGCTTATTACATTATATTAATATTTCAGAGGAGTAAAGGAGAGGGGGCAAAGTGGCTCTGGGATTTGAAACAGTGGTGTGTGAAAAATCTGTCTGCACAGAATCATAATATTCCCACTGATAATAAGACAGCACCCACCATCGTTCTCCCCTAAAACGCCGACACGTCATGCAGCACGAGTGTCTGACAGTGACTCCCGTGCTGCATCACACATGCCACTGTATTTACAGTATAGGTAACAGCTTATACAACACAAACCACTATAGATCCAAGTACAGGCTCGGCTATATAACCTCAGGAGATTCATGTTTTATACATGACTCCTTCTTGGTATGTCTCATGTCAATAGAGCCTGCGTGAACAGTCCTTAATGAGGTTTGTCAGGCGCTTTAAGAAGGAGGGAGACTGTCGGAAGGGGCTGGGAGCCACATGCCTGTCAATCCTCAGCCATGTCTGATGTGCAGTCATCGTGTGTTTGCCTCAGAGTCAGAGCCCGTTCGGCGGGGGATCTCGGAGTGCAGCCATCATCAAATATTAACTGTGATTTTTAAGAAACACTTCTTCTAAAACAATCCTCATTATGAACCCCCTCCCCACCCGCAGCGAAGCTTCTCGCAGCTGCTTTCATGCGCCCATTTTGCCTCCTCCGGCTACGGCGCTCACAGCCTCTTCTTCCGCATTTCAGGCTTTTGGTCGTTTCTCCTACTTTGTCCTCACCTCCTCCCTCTGTTGCTCTGTAATTAAGCAGCGTGGTTTGAGAGGGCGATGGACTCGGAGACGAGGGAGGAAGGGATACACCCCAGGGGAAAGATGGTGTGAGAGGCAAGACTCTACGACATCCTATGCATGCATTATCCCTCTATGATAGCTCAATTAACAGGAGAAGACCTCCATCACCTCGTTGAGAGTGCGCTGACCGTCACCAGTGGGCAAACAATACACTCTCTTTATCAAGTGGTTAATCACGTATACGACAACATAATTTAGCACCATTAGTCTCATATAGAAGGAAACATTACCACCACGGGCAGGATGCGCTGTGGAGTCAGCACGGGATAATAGCATCACAATTACCATATAGTGTTTTTTGGCATCCAGGCTTCTTGTTTTGATTATGTAATCAACATGCTTATTTTCGGCGGTGAGTGAGCTGAGCCGGAACACAGTGCATTCTGGGAGCTCTCTGTTTGACCTGAGTGTTTGTTTTTTGCCGGGCTGTGCGGCAGGATCCCGCCTGTGCCCAAATATCCTGAGCGCGTGGACCACACCGCGGGACTGGAAAGTCAAGATTTCTCTCTGTTTACTTGTGCAAATGCGTGTCTGAGGGCATTTGAGCGCGTGCCAACTCCGCGGGCAAATAGACTCCGAGAGTGAGTGGTCAAATATTGAAATATCACCCAATGTCAAGACTACTGGAGTGTATAATTCTTCGCCTTTTATGACTCATTAAGGATATCAGCGGCCCCTCCCGAAGCCTGAGAGCCATAATCACAAAGAAGGGTCTCAGGGTGGTTGGCATTAATCAATGAATGTTGCGTACATGAGAAATGATCTCTGAATGTTGAAAAGCAGCGCTGGTAATTAGCGTGAGAGTCACGAGACGGAGACATTTTTCGACAGCATGTCAGATTTGTGGACCAGCGGCACAAAGAGGCACATTTCAGCTTTGTAGCCCAGACCAATCAGAAATGTGCTGCCTGGACGCGCCAGCCCAATCTGGTGTGTCTCAGCTCTACTGAGTCCGGCGCTGAGCTCTCTCTCAGCTCACTCCCATGCATGCACAATTGCTTGCATCCAATTCATTGTGCTCTTCCAGCTGCACCAAATCACGACCCTGCCAAGGCAAACACAGGACGATAAGCCCACGAGCGGCAAAAGTTAGACGACTGGTGGGGAGTTGAGAGGGGCGACAAAAAAACAGTAATCCAGATCGGGGGTTGGTTTTTTTTTGTTTTTTTTGGAGATGGAGTGGGTGGCCAGAGAACAACAGCAAGAGTCTCCCAGCTGTTGGTATCAGTAATTTGATCTTCTTGTGTTCATAACACTGCTTACACCGAGAATGGGGTCAGCACCGCTTTTCTTGAGCCGAATGTTCAGCTGGCGGGTCCCGAGCACCCTAATCTGTTCCATTTCCTAATCAGTCAAGTGAATCCATATTTGGGTTCGGAGATGTGAGATTGCATATTTCTTTTGTCTGTGTCAGGTTTTCCCACATCATCTGTCCCCACTGCCTGGGCTCATTACTCCCTGCTCTGCCTGCTCCTCCTACTGCTCCTCCTCCTCGTCTCCCCCATGCTTTTCTCCATCCTATTCTGCAGAAGGAGCTCTGGTGGGGCAGCACGAGCACACACAAAGATGCCAATTTTCAAAATGCCTCATTTACCCAAATGGCTAAACACAGCTAAAGGAGATGTGAAACATAATAATGTAAATGTCATATTTTTCTAATTTACCACAATAAGGAACTGATTGGGGTGGCGAATGAGGACACGCTGATGGCTGTTGCTGAAAATCTTTCTTTCTATTATTGTCACCACAGTTCTAGTAAAAGCATGAGTGTGAAAACAGTTTGTGTGAACTCTCCCCGCACACGCAGTCACACACAATCACCCCATTCATGACCCAGCCTCCCTCTGTTCAGTTCGGCTGAACAATAGCTCCCTTTCCTACTTCATCCACAGTGTCTGCGTATTTCATAACGCACAGAGCTGAGAAAAGCTTTAATGGAAGAGGGTAATGCAAGGACACGTGGGGCACTCGCTGCCATCGCTGGCATTTTTACATCACGCGTTCACAAGCTACCTCCTCGGCTCAAGCGCAGGGGGAGACGGACCTGGACGGCTGATCCATCAGGTATTGAAGCCACAGTCATGGAACAGTGAGTGGACTTAATCCGAGGAGAGGGCCTACCTATACAGCGAGCTAGATAAGGCAAATGAAGGAAAAATATCCCTTGGCCTGCTGGTCACCACTGAAGCAGAGTAATAGGAAGATGAGACGGAGGGAGGAAGGAGAGAGGAAGCAGGAACGAGGGAGAAACGCTCAGGCAGCCAAGCTGAGGAGATGGCACTCGTACAGCCCAATCTGTCAGTCTGACTACCTTGCCAGATACAGGGTGGCTCACACAAAATCACACACTTTTTGCTAAATACCAAGAGACAGTGCGGCTGCACACACAAACACACACATTAGTGCTCAGACACACACACCAACTTGTGGAACACGCTGTACTCGAGCAAACAGCGTGATGCATCTCCATATAAACATCGTCTTTGTAAGAAACTACCTGCGTTGTTTTCGGTTTTTTTGGAAGTGTTGGGAGCGAGTGGGAGCTAATGGCTGTTGTTTGAACTTGTGCCTTGTCTCCCACGCACCTTTTTCAACACAGGTGTGCGAGGGGTCACTTTTCATGAATGCCTTTTGTCCTCTAAATGAACAGGTTTTAAAGGAACAGTACACAAATTTGCTTTCTTGCCAACAGTTTTAACAGATTTCATACCGCGCTCATGTCTGTGAACTAGGTAGCTTGGCTTAGCATGAAGACTGAAAACAGGGGGGAAAATTCTGTCAAATAGCCTCAAATACAGTCATTACACTTGTGTTTTTGCTCACCATTTGAGGCCAAAATGCTTCCTCTGATGCTTCCAAAACATTTACAAACACAGATACAGCAGGTGGCTGTTTGCATGTTGAAAGCTGGCTTGTTATTATGACAGAAGAGGAAGAGGAAGAAAAATTGAAGATTAAATCATCTACGTGTGCTCACTGCATCTGAGCGTTTCTTACCCTCAGGTGTGCATGGACTACAGGTTGTGAACTTATTTTTACGATACAAAGATGGAAAATCAGCTGCCATCTTATTGGTATCAGCTGCAAAAAAAAAATCTATATCATGCTTCCTTATTTTTGCAGAATTAAATGAACAAGATGATGATGTGTTAGTCTAGATGTGTTTCTAGACTGTATGCTAAGCTAACATAACCAGTTGCTAGCTGTAGATTTACTTTTAATTTGAAAGTGGTATCGATCTTCGAATGAGAAAGAGAATATGGGCCGGGGTGAACTCGATCAGAACTAGAGACGCAATATAGTTAAAGGATGGAAATAATGGAGACGTTCATAGTGTTGCCTTCAGTCCAGCACCTTCCTCACCTCCAAACAGCTGACCAGCCACAGTTTGTGAGTACGGTTTGAATGTCCATTGTCACGGCACTGTTTTTCTATCCTGTTGAATCAGGTATGTTTAAACAGCGAAACGTCTGAAACATGCAGTGCAGGGGCTATCAGGAACAGGACAGAAAAACACTGAGTTAAAGTTATAATGGTCAGATACATTCAGAAAGGTGCATAGGTTGGGCGAGGAGGAGGTTATCACGCTGTCGAACTATTAAACATGCTTTTTTCCACCGAGCTCTTCATTTAAATTCAGCAAGTAACACATTAAAACGATGATAGCTTTTACTAAAAGAACCGCTCTGTGCAGTCGGTTGGCAACGGTCATTTGTACAGTAGCGTATACTCCAGATCAGCTGTTTAAGATGGGTTAAAATTACGGTCTATAGCTGGCAAAAGCTTCAAAACGCTATTATTGCAGAAGCTATTACCCTTCATCTGTGTAAAATCATGTCGTGGAAAGATTAATTACCCTTTGGAAGCGCGATGACGTCTGTCAACGGGATAATTTGCAGGAAATTTCGGACTGAATGTGATTGTGTGGCCACCGGAGGTTTAATGTGAGGATTAGTGGTGGTGATTGCGTTTTTGTGTGACAGAGTGGAAAAAAAAGAGCATTTTCTTTTCTATAAAGTAAAATAAAAATTACATCGACGGAGCGTGAACAGATAAAGACAGAGGCTGTCTGATGGGATAACAGTAGGAGCTGGGAGTGACCTCAAGGGGCCACCCACAGGGTGAACTCTTGACCTTCTGCACACAAAGTCATCGCACGTTATCACGACGCCACACACCGTTGCTCCGGAGAGATAATGTCACAGAGCACCCGAGCCACCTCAGATCTTTCACATCAGCACCTTGGTGCTCCAAAACACTATGGCAACTGCTCACAAGCGTAATCTCTCCTGGGTGCGAGATGCAAACAGGGCTAATATGTTTGAAGAGGCAGCAGCGATCACGTTTCCAAGTGACTCCCTGCATCCTGCTTGGAAAACCATGTGAAGAATGTTCCCAGCAAACCACAATCCCACTTTCAAAACACTTGATCCTAAGATGACAAGCACCGGGCTATCCATTATGCAATAGTCTCCCTTTTCCTCCGTCGCTAATCAAAACTGGAGCACGTTTCACGACGGGATTAACGGTTTCTTCCCTGTGTCTGTCTGAGGTTGTAGGATGTACCTGCAGAGCTGTTTGCTTTTAATCCTCCCAACACATGCTCTGAACAGAACGCATCATGGCACCTACTGAAAGTGGGAGCCGCAGCGAGACAGCAGAGGTCATCGAGTGGTGAGAGGGAGGAGATGGAAAAAAAAAAAAAAAAAGCAACAGAGAGAGAATAAGATGAAGAGACTCCGAGAGAGAACATGGACCGAAACACGACGGGACCGGGCGGTTACGCAACAGCATACATTGAGGCGTTTACTGCACGTACACACACACACACACACACACACACAGGTGCAGGATAATCGTAAACATTTCGTTCTCTTTTGAGTTCAACGTGTCAGAAGTTACACATTTATTTAAGTCGTTCCTGTCACGAATAGAGGATTGAAGGGAATATTAAGCGTAAGAAGAGTGTTGTGTGACGCCACATTACAAGCTCTTTTCATCTCTGCCTTTCTCCCTTTCCCTCCGCTGCTTCCTTTCTTCATCCCTCCCCCATAAAACCCCACATCCAGACTAAACCAATCCGCTGTCACCAACCCTTCATTCTTTACTATGTAGGCCTCCCATCCCCGCTGTTGTTCCCTTCTTTAACACACACACACATAGACATGTACACATGCAGGGCCTCCTCTCCTCTGCGTGACCTTGACTGGCTAGCACTCCAGGGCTTGTTCTTTGCTTCTCCCTCTCTCCCTCTGTCTCTCTTGCTCTCTCCATCTTTTCACGCTCGCCCTCCACTCCATTGTCTGCCTCTCTACCTCTTGCTTTCCATCACTCTTCCCCCTCGGCCGGTTGATGTTAACTGGCGCTGTCCTTTTCCTTCTCCTCCCCGAGACGCAGAGGAGAAAAGGGACGGAAGACGGCAGAGAAGTGAAAGACTTCCTCTTGCCCTCCTCCTTCTCCTCCTCCTCCGCAATCTAGTCAGCTGAGCGAGAGCATCCACCATAAGAATAAGTCGAGCTCTGAGGAACTGTATCAACAAGTCCGATCGGGTCTCATTTCTCATTCTGTGTCATATCAGAATACAGGACTTGCATCAATAATTCAATATAAGACCTCGTAAGTGTCAGCAAATCAAAAAATAATCGTATTAATTCACAGATCTTCTTGTGCGTTACATAAAACTAGCTCCACGTTACGTAAGTGGGATGTTTCAGCCAGGCGGCAAGTTAATCAATAAAAACTCATTTTCCATTCTTCACAAACGTGATTTTATTCCGCGACGATTCAAAAGGTATGATTAGTCTTCGCTCTAATCAGCTGATACGGCTTCCTGTTTCACCGGAGGAGGATGATGAGCTCCCTCTGAGGAATAGTGAAACAGCAGGTCCAAATCCCTGTTTCATTGCAGGTGTTCCTACAAAAGTGTCTAATTGCCTGCGTCGCAGTATTGTGTAGCTTGTTCCTCTGACTCCGGTGATCCTTCAGATTTTCCCATTGGCTTAGCTCACAGCACCCATGTGTGTAATAAATTGGAGCTGTTAACCATTTGACTATCCATTCAAAGCTAAATAAACCTAAGCGGGAGTGATGGAGCGATCCATTAAATGTCAAACAGGCTGATTAAGCTCCCTCTACAATTATGTATGTTACATATCTAAAGGTCTCCACTGCGACGGCGATGCACGCAGACTGAATCAACCACGCTGAATGCAGGCTTTGCTGTAAAATGTGACATTTCCGTCTGCATCTGATATTAATACAGTAAGCCGACAGGACAACAGAGTAGCCTGAGGCGGCTTCATGCTTTAAACAATATCAGGAGGGAAAATTGAGGGCTCCCTAAATGAAAATCTCCAGTAATCTTCCTTTTAAGTTTGATCGCAGTAATACAGACTTGTTGAATGCGGCTGCTGAGCCCGTGGCGATACCTTTACTCCCGGCATCCACCGCTTCTTTTTAATTCATCTTGCTCTAAGAGGCATGGACATTACAAGACTGCCACAGCAATCCCCCCAAATAATTTCCCATCCCACATTAGTAAAACAGCCATGAAGTAGAAGGACATCATCAATTTCTACAGGGCAATAATAACAAAGAGGTTAGGAACTCAGTCTTCTGCTGACACTTACACTTCACACCATGTTAAAGACTCACCACAAATTCACCCCATTTTCCATTTCATTTCCTGAGCAGTTAAAATCCTTTGATGCATTGCAATAACTGTGACACACGACCAAGCTAGTACACCAGGAATTGTCAGAACCCGGGGCACAATGAAGGCCTTTTCATTCAGAGATAGGTGGCTATAGTAAATTAGTCCTATACGAAGGCTCCAGTCAAAGCTTTGAAAATGTAAAGAACATGTAGAGCTGTTTCCTCTTGTTAGACTGGCCAACAAAAAAACCCATTTGCATTGTTTGATGTCAACAGCAGTCTACAGTGTTCTGGTGGCTTTGTGAGGCAATATTTAACCACACGCAGCAGCGATTCGTCAGCATGCTAACGTGTTCCACTGTCAATGCAAACATGTTAGTGTTTAGCAGGTATAACTCCATCACGTTCAAAATCAAGACGCATTTGTCCAGAATTCACCTTGACCCCGAAAAGCACGACCATGGATCACCGAAAATAACAAAAACAGAAACAAAAATAAACAAAATGGAGATTAGTGTGGTGCAAGAACTCGCTGCAGTAACAATTTGTTATGAGAAGAAAACAAAAAGGGAGGTTTTTTTGCATACCGTTCAGCTAACGTCTTGACAATAGGGCTAAGGTCACCTCTAGAGCCAAGCCTCTTACAGGGCCAAAAACAATATTAAAAAAAAAATTGTGTCTTAAGGGCCCAAAATTAGGTCAGTCAGAGGAAAATATCTATGAATCATTTTTTAAAGCTTTATCTATCTCAACATTCACGGTATCCCTCCTCTTTTAATCACATCAAACCTTTTTAGGTTGCAGATTCATCAAACGTCAAAACAATACACTGCGCCTACTGTAAGAAGCTACCTCAGTGCCAAACCCGAGTCATTTAGATTGGTAGCCCTGGCCAGAGATTCAGACTACAGCTCATATCCAAGGCCAGCAGCAACCTAAATCAATAGTGAACCTGACGGTATTGCTATATATCATATTCAAGTGGTAGATAGCGCTGGGTGCCAGACAGAGTACAGGACCACACATCAAATAAATTCAGGGCAATTTGTCCCTGATGCACAAACTCTGTCTCCAGACTTAGTACCGAAAAAAGGACAGAGATAACAAAATGCCCACGTATTGAAGGATAACTCTTTATGCTGAAGCCCTCCACTGATTACTTTATTACTTTTTGACTTATCACTGGAATCTGTATCGAGTACAAAGCCCGCTCTGCACTGAACATGACTGAAATGGACTACGCAGTGAGACAACAGGAAGGAACGTCCTGAGGTGACATTGCCGCACCTAGAGGGGCCATAGAGCCGTACTACTGATCCACCTCTTGTTGTCAGTTATACAGATCGGGGTGATTGCATGCATAAAACATGAAGTCAGTCCACCACAGGTTCCCTCTCAGAACATGTCTCCCCAAGCCTAACTTGTACCTGAGCCATTCCTGATCGATGAAGGCATCCGCTCACTGTCCAGCCAATCTATTACAGTCAGTTCATCAAAACAGTCATCAGCACATGAAGCTGGAAGGCTCTTCATTTACTGGTCTCCTGCTGTCTGACAAGCTGGAAACTGCACCCTGTTTCAGTTGAACTGAAAAGAAACCCCTTCAGTTTCTGGCTGCAGCTGAAATTAATGCTGAAGTGGGTTTAGAAGTGAATCTCCCCTTTCTGTGTAGCTCAGACATTTCACGAGTAGGGATGGTCGTCTAGTTGTGCATGGTGTGATGGTGCCGCCTGCCAGACAGATTTTTCACACTTTCTGGTGACGGTTAAAAGGAGAAACACACACTATCACGTGCAAAGCCACATGGAAACCCGATCCACTGATATAAAATCCTGTTTTGCTTCAGACTTCTAGAAATTAATTAACTGAGAGAAGATGAAATGTGGTCAGTTTGCATAATTACAATTTAGTGTGTGGTATTGATGCTAGAAAGTCTCTTTAAAAAGTGATCTAAGATTGCGATCGAGATAAAAAAATTGTTTTGGACAATTAGTTGAAGAAAATGGATATTTGAAGATGTCACCTTGGGCTCTGGGAAATTCAGTGTTTTTTTCGCCATTTGATATCAGCTATCAATTCACTGATTGAGTAAATTTGGCAGGTTAATGGATAATGAAAGTCATAAGGAGCTGTATACTTCATAACCGCCAACACTTTTCAAATGAGTCTCCCTTTTTATGACCCTTTCTCCAGCTGTGTACAGAGTTGGTAATGTCTCTCTTTAATCGCTCGATTTCAGAGTGATACAGATCAAATATTTCTGCTACTGATTTCTGTGAATTAAATTGGATTTCACTGAGAGCATATTTTTCTACTTTGTACTGTGGTACTTTTGATATTTATGATATCTAAATGTATTAAATGTGTTCTACTTTATTCTGCCAGCTTCATTTGTATCTTGTGGGGAAATGTGTGTACTTTGTAGTCTGTTATGTGGATCAGCAAGACTTTCTACTTTAAGACTTTATACTTTGATGTATAATTTTGTATCTTCTTGTCTTATGTAAGATGTGTATATGTATATTATAGATCTGTACAGTGGACTGTGGTGGCTCTAGCTTGTTGACTTTTAGTACGTGTATTTATATCAGCAAATGTGACCTCCCTAGATTCTCTGCTAATCAGCACCAGAATATTTGAAGAAACATCTGCTGGCAATTAAGCGACGATGAATCTGATGAGGCAACATGCAAAACACATAGTTCTCTCCTTGTTGGTTTTCTTTTTATGTGATTGTTAATAAAATAGTGTCAGACATATCCTGGTGTGCGCTGGAATATTGATTTATTGTGGTACAAAAATGATATTGGTGTCTCTCAGTTTCTGTTTGGGATAAGTGGAATGGTACCTGGCAAACCAACACACAAGCAGAGGTGGGCAAAATCAAATTCAGCTGCCCATTTCCCAATAACAAATTCAAAGTTTTTAAAAAGATGATTTTCTCCGTAATTAAGTAAAGCTGGCTATGTGGGCTGGTTGGTCGGAACATCCCCAAGTTGTCTTTTAATGGCGTATAATCAAACCCCGCAGGAGCCCACACTGTTGCATTCTAACATCAGTAAGTAGTCTAAATAGTTGAATGTTTTCCAGCGGGTATAAATAACAAACCATTTAACCGTCAGACTGAGGAGACAATAATAGGGTGCCACTTATCCCCAGAAATCCACCATTTCTACTCCCTACTTTTTTCTTAAGTTTAGTATTGATTGGAACCCACACCCAGTCTCATTTTAGGCGTTTATTTGACAGTAGCCGGCAGTTTATGTGTTTGCCAGCCTCACATATGATCAACCTGTTTGCCCTCACCCCCCTTTAATCCTCTGAGGCCATAATCAATACCTCCATGGTAGACCTTTCTCCCTCTCCCTGCCACTCCACCTTGAGACGCGGTGTGAATTTAAAGGCCACAGCAGTGCGGCGAGGGAAATACCCGCTGGAAAGGAACACCCACTCATATGAATCAGAGGCGTGTCGATCAAGTATTGAGCTGCGAGTAGCCCCCAACACATTAGTAGTCAGCCTGCCGATAATTTAACTACTTTACTTGCAGTCCATTAATCCTTAGAAACAGCATTTTGTCTTAGTCTGGACCGAATAACCTTAAAGTCGACCAACGGGTCACAGGTATTCACCCTGATGCTCATGTCCGATTCTCCTTCCAACACTTGCTACAAACAAACCCTGTTATACTCCAAACATCTGCATCCCTCTTTGACCTTCAACTAGACTAGCCATCCTGTCAGCTCTGTGAGGATGCACATAGGCACAGAGATGTTTTTTTTTAGCTCAATGTAAATGTCAGCTCACAACGACGATGCTAACATGCTGATGTTTGGCAAGTAATGCTTACCATGCTCATCTTGGTTAAGTGTGTTAGCATGCCCGCAATTGCTACTTAGCACCAATAAACAACAACTGAGACTGATGCCATTAGCAAGCTCTGCAAATTTCTGGTCATAAATCTGGGTTTGGACTCAGCCATGGCGATTAAAATGAAAATGTGCTAAAAGATCCTTCATTAGGCAACATGGATGTCAGCAACAAATTTCATTGCAATCCATCTAATAATTGTCAGCCAACCCGGAGCTATAGGCTGCTTGGCATACAGCGTCATTGGTTAAAAGTCTGGTCTTTCAAAATTTTAATATACTCATTTTTTTGTTTAGCAAGATTAAATTAAGAAATTAACATAATTTTTGTTATTGTTGGCAATGTGATTGTCAAAAGTAAAATGCTCAAAAAGCTAGGCTATAAATGTACTATATCACATCATCACCACTAATGTGTTAATACCTACACCATACTATACACACTTAGGTTACTATAAATTGATCAAGTGAGTGACCATTTGCTTCAAAAAAACAATTGACTTCGAGATGAGGGAACCGGAACTGCATGAATGCTAACGTGTTTGTGTTTGGACTCCATAGAATGGTGTAGTAATACATCACTGAATACCCCACAGTTTAATTATAAAATGCTTATGTGTCCTAAAAATGACAGTTGTTATAAAGTGGCTGAATGAGACTACCGAAGTTGCCCTGGACATGGAGCGTCATTACACCAAACACAGAGACTCATCTACTCAGTGGTCTGTCTTTACAGATGGACTTAAGTTACAAACTATTCTAATTTAAACTTTACAACTTGTAGATTTATACATTTACAGAAAATGTGTATAGAAGTTGTGTAGTTAGATGCTTAGTGGTGGTGACGTTTAAGTTAATGCGACTGCTATGTCGTCTGCTTACAGCCTAACATTAGCTTTGGAAAAATCACAAATGCGGTGTTCATCTGTGAGGACTATCTCTCTGACCGAAACGTGTAAGTAGATTATTTTCGGTGATATTGTAAAATCCAATTACAAAAATTTCTCATGGACTTTTTGCCAAGGGAAGCCAGGGTGATGCTAACTTCAGGGTTAGCTTAAAAAAAAAACCGTCATTGTTACACCACTTAGCTAACTACTAAGTTTAAGGTGTGTAATTTTGTTTGAAATATGCTTAAATTTGACAATTAATAAAAGGTCTGAGTTCAGTTGGCATCCATATCCTGTTTATAATGTGAGTAGTAGCTAATAATACGCTAGGCTATTGCTAGCTTGAGCTTGCAACCGGAAAAAGTTGGTTACCAAGGCTACCAACAAGGTCACGTCCTGTGGTCTGTAGCCACAGCGGAACGACATTCACGTTGCGACTATCTAGAGGACTTTTTAACCTTCCTTTTTCCTTCCTATCACGGCTGTGGAGGTCAGTTTAAACTGACCTTACTGAGCTTCAATTTTAAAAAACTTTTCTTCAGGTAATGCTGAACGTTATCTCGTAAATGAAAGAATTAATGCTGCTTTTTCTCCCTTCTCAAGGGCTAGCTACGTTTTCATCCCTGACTGCACACAGAGGGGACAGCTCCCCTCTCCTCCCCTCACCACGGATGCTGCTGCTGCCGCCGCCGCTCGCACACATCCCGGTACAGTATCATGTTGTTGCCCGTGTGTGTGGTGAGATCACATTATCTCACATCACAGGGAAATGAACAAAAATGGCTCCTCCCACCCTGCCTTTTTGCTCTTTTACACCCCTTCCCCTCCTCATCCATCCTCTCCTCTCCTCTCCTCCCCACCCTCCCCTTCCTCGGGTAGCAGCAGGTGTTATTCTCGTGTAACCTGAAGATTTAGGTGGTAATTAGCATTACCTCGTAGCCCCTTGGAGAGTCGTTTGTGATTGGAGGCAACAGCAGGGGGACACGAGTCGAGAGTGTTTTGTGGGCACCCGACGAGAGGAGAAATCACGCCTCAAAAACACGTGGGAGAGATTACTCAAATATTCCTCCTTTGTGCCCTCTTTACCCCCTCTCTCCCACTCTCTCTCCCTCTCTCCCCGCTCGGTTATCTCCATCTCTGCAGCCCGTCCACGCAGGACGTCGCACGCCGGAGAGGAACCACGAATAACCTATATACACTTGGGTTTCATTGTAGCTACAGGCTTTGACCTTGTGTTATGTTGCCCCTCAAGAAGCTATTATTAATGCCCCCCTGACCACTGACAACACAAGGCAGTGCAGCAAAAAAAATTTTTTTTAAAAAAATCGTGCACATGATAAAGTGGCTACAACAGGTTCACAATTAATCGGTGCAGAATGGAATAATATAACAAAGCAGCGCGATGAGGCTAATGATAAGCATCCTTCTAGGAGGCAAATAACTGCACTGATATTACATAATGACAGCCCACACTTTCCACTAACAGCACCGGTCCAAACGTAAACCTCTGTCATGAATACACATATATAAATCTATACATTTTTGGACGCGGGGTGCTGGTGTGTGTGTGTGTATGTGTGTGTGCCACAGTGCGTCCCCACCTTCTCGGTGTCACCTCAAAAAAGAGAAGCGGCGGGTCAGAAAATGAAACACCTTGAAACTGTCTGTCAGGGTGCTCCTCGCAAAAGCAAGGGGAAAAAAAGAGTGGTTAAAGAAAAAGAAGAGATCTTGACAGGATCTTACCTTTGCTGTTGTCCTCTTCCCTGTTCAGATACATGGCTGTGACTTCACTCCCGAGGCAAATATATAAACGATGGCGTTGTCTCAGCGGTGTGTCGGGTACTCCTCTGTCGGCGTGTGTCGGTCAACTCCACTGGATGTGGTTCGTAGTAGTGGCTGTTTATTGTTGTGTTGCTCCTCAACAGCCTCTCCTCTCCTCCTAGTGGATAGGTAGGCTAACCAGTTTGAGACTCCCTCTCTCTCTCTCACACACATACACACACAGACACACTCTCTATCTCCCTCCCTCTCCCTCTCTCTCTCTCTCTCTAATAACCACAGCTTCAGTGTGGCTCAGAGGACAAAATGGGAAAAAGTGACTTTTTTTTTCTCTCTCCTCAAGTCTTCCTGTTTCGCTCTGCCACCACGTGCGATTATTGATTTTGCCTGTGTTCATTTGTCTTTTTTTTTTCTTTCTTTTTTTTTTTACAAACATTTCTTTGTATGTAATGAGGAGTGCAGCCACAGTCCGCCTTATGGGACTTAACATGGGTTAATTGGGAATCATCTCATTAGTGGTGGAAGAAGTGCACAGATCTGTCCAAGGATGATGTTGATGTCATCCAGATCGTGGCGATGCCAAGTGGCGACTGGACTTTTAAAGGGCGACTGGAGGCTTTATCTCCTCAGCCTCACGCTTGATGGGAAAGTCGGGTGAAGTTTCGCAGTCCACAAAATCCTTGTTTCTAGAGCTTCACAGCAAAACAGCGTTCTCACCAACAAGTGAAGCAGATGGGGACTTGTTTTAAAACAGAGAAATGCGACCAGAAAAAATGCATTTAAAAGGCTCCATACAGCATTTTTTAACATTTAACATCTTCACAACATCTGCTTCAGTTGTTAAGAAGAATGCTGCAACACTGTTTTGCTGTGAAGCTTTTTTTGTGGACTACAAAACTTGACTTTCCATCAGCAAGAGGACGAACAAATCACGGCTTGATTTTTATTTTTGGGTGAATTTTAATGATTCTTCGATGAGGCTGAACTTAAAGGTGCACAATGTAGTTTTGGGGAAGACATTTTAATTAAAAATGTTTACTAATTTTTATGCCAAAACAAGCTGAATAACTTATATTTGGCACACCCTGCCACCAGATGAAAAACAAGGTACCCAGAACACTGTTTGACGCTAGAACCAGTGTTCTGGGGACCTTATTTTTTTGAGTTTGTATTTTTACCTCATTGATATTGTAAATATTAAAATTATAAGTTGGAACCTCTTCTCCAAAACTACGTAATGGCACTATGAGGCGAGCATTTCAACTGTCTTCCCTCCTAGCATTCCCCTGTGGTGTCACTGTTGGTGCCGCTGCGTCGCAACAACAGCTTTAGCAACATGGTTACCACTAACAGCCTGGCTACTGTCTGCTCCTGTTTTCAGTTGTGTGGTGGCAGATGTGCTTCATTTGTTTTTTTCAGGAAAAATCCACCCCAGCGGCAGAACGAATGGCATAATGAGGGAGAGGTTTACTAGGAACCAACCTAGACTTGGATTGTGTCATTTTTCTACAGCCATAACACTAACACAAGCAAATATGCTAAAAATAAAAGCACTCCGCCCTTTAGATTTCTTTTCCATTTTCAAAGTGGCACTAAGAGTTTAAAAGACAGCCACAAAACATATAGCATAAAAACGAACAATAGAATCACATCACAACATGTAGACAGACTGTATTGATTTATTATGACTGAGTCATTAATGCATTAATGAGCAGCAGGTAGCATTTTAATGTTGTTACTGATCAATATAGAGCTAATTTTAGCTGCAGGATGGTTTAATCCTTAGAAATGTACCAAAGTCTGTGAGATGATCTTATGTTTCATATGTAAAATGGTGCTGAAATGCTTGGAGCTCACTGAAACATTAATTGGCAGCTATTTTGATAACTGGTTAGTAATTTAGATGATTTATCAAGAAAAGAAAATGACCAAAACCGACGAGCTCTCCAGCTTCTCCGATGTTTAAAGACAATAAACCAATAAACCATGAATCTATCAATTGATAATCTACTGTCTATTGTTGATTGACAAAATGAATGTTGCGAAAATATTAAAATGTCACCGTAAAACATGAAAATACTAATGCAAGTGCAAGTACAAAACTGCACTTTCTCACAGTACTTGGGTAAATGTGTTAAGTTACTGTCCACCTCTACATTTCTTAAAGCACAATGACAAATTATTCATTACAGTGACAACATCCTGTGCTCAGAGTGACACACTTTAATGGCTCAATTTGTAAAATGTTGTGCTTTCGTCTCAGTAAACACCGCTGTAAGGAAAGGAGAGGAGGAACCCATCTGGCCCCGTCACTTCAACCATGTCCCACCTGCTGCACATCCATATCCATATCCCTTATACAAACGGTGGTCAGATGGTCTCGTATTCGAGACACACCGTCCTGTGTGAGTTTATCAACCACATTAGTAGGCATGGGCCAGAGATTAAGAGCTCTCAAGGAGTAATTGGGCGTGTCCTCTGCCTGTTTTCGATGCAAGGCAATGCGGCTGCTATGCAAATACTCATCAAACGAGATGCAGAAATGGAGGTGTAGATCCTTTCACCACTCAGCAATCAGGCTGTCTTACATCACACATAGGCAGCCGTGTAAGTGGTGAAGGAACAATTTCCCCGTGACCTTGACTCAGTCCTGGAAAAATCCAGTCGGAAGGCAATTTAAAACTATTTCTTCAATTATTTTTCCTTCTTGTTTCCAATTTGTGATGGAACTTCCTGCTACATGAAGCGGGTAGACTGAGGCCTGGGACATTATGAAATAATTGGGATAAGCTGAGGCAGTTATTAAAAACCACAGCACAGGGCCAGCATCGCCACATTCCCGCTGGTTGTGCAATTAATCCGCGATATTAAAGTGGACGCCCATCAACCAATAACCTCTGACCTGGAATCTTTACAATGCATCCACAAGGTCTGTAATGTTTTTATTGCACTTCACCGCCTTTCAGTAGTGCTCAGTGAGCCCTGAGTAATAAGCATGCAGCTTCTCCTTACAAGCCTGCCAAATAGGAAGCTAATATTCCTTTCAATCATGTGGCCCTCTGATATCAAAGATTACAATTCAATAGGATATGAGTAGAGCTGTACTGTGGATGCAAATGCTGCAAGCGTTGCGATAGCGCAGCTAACAGTTTGCCTGCATTTTGTCAATAGAGCTGGGAAGGTCATTTGCTCAAAGCATCCTGCAGTGATTTCCATTTGATTATATTTTGTTTTGCGCCGCACTCCGTGCTATTTGTTCACTACTGAGGATCTTTTGCCATTTGTTAGGAGAATTCTCTGCAGACTCATTTGACCACAGCCTATTCCCAGATTTTCCCCCTCCTGCGCTCCCAGCATCATTGTGCCTGTCACTGATGCATCTGTCTCCACTGGTATCTATAAATACCCCCTTCTCTCCCCTTCAAAAACCTGATTCCCATTGATTTAGTGACCCATATACACATCAACACCATCCCCTCTCTTCCTCCGACACTCTTGCTCCTTCTCCCTGATGGTCCTTTTACTGTCTCCACTTTTCCCCCTTTTTCTCCATCCTTCTCTGCCTTCAAGATCAACTTAAACTGTCCTTTGCCTCCACCTTCTCTCCTCCTCTTTGCTGGAAAGCATGAAAGACTAAGAATAGTTCACGGTGGGAGCTTAAGTCATGACACATGAAAGGGATTTGAATGAGCATTAGAACAGTGGCTGGTGCTCATTTCTGTATTTCAAAGTCTTGTCATTGTGGTAAACTGAGCCTTGCCCTAATCTCTCGTGTGTGTAAACACTGGAGTAGATAGTCTGATGAAAGGAATCTCTCAAGGCAGAGGCACAAAATTCAATATATGAAATGTGAGTCTGGCTGAAATACGACCTGGATACGAAGACGTATAGAGTGTGTGTGTGTGTGTGTGCCGTTATATGAAGGTGCTGTCTAATTATGGTGCAAAACAGCTGCCTGGAAACTAATGCTGTAAGCAGTGATGTTGAATACATTGCATACAACTGGGGATTAATAATGAATAACCCCCTGTCATAACATCAGTGAAACGTGCTGGATGGGGTTTTGTGAGCCTCAAACATTTTGGTGAGATCCACACACACACACACACACACACACACAAAAAAACATTTCCATATTCTTATTGTGCAACTTAAAACACACGGTGAGCCACACAGATAACTGATGAAAAAGGCACAAGCAGCATCACAGCTGCAAGGGATAGAAACTTGCATGACTGACAGTAAGATAAGCAGACAGAGAGAGAGAGAGGGAGTGAGATGCAAGTGCGTGATCTACTGGCACACCGCCCCGGCTTTGCATACACCTGTAGTATGTTTCAGTGCTCTCACTCTTCCCACTCCCATCACAGCAGGACTGACAGCTCTGCTGCGACCCCACACTGACACCTGGTGGCTCCACGAGGCAGCAAATCATCACAACACAACGGTCTCAGCTGTTCTGGTTTGCCCGAGGACCCACAATGTCGTCCTCTTCAAAACACAGCCCTGCTGTTTGGCTTTCACTGCTCTAGTACTGACCACAAAAAAAAGGGTTGCTTGGGTCATTTGGTATTCTGCTGGGTGACTGCTGGACCTTGAAATCTGGAAGCACATTGCTGCCAGTTAAACAAAAAAAAGGGATGAGAGCTTAGCCTTGATAGTTAAATAAAAAAAAAAAAAGACTCCGATGGTAGGTCATGATTATGAGATAAAAAAGCCAGAACTGTCAAACAAAAAAGCCCAGTTATCAAATTAAAAGTTTTAATTGAGAGTTAATATGTCAAAATTGTATGTAGTGTATTAGATAAAAATGTCAAATTAGATTTTAAAAAGTCATGATTATGAGATAGAAAATAAAAACTATGATAAAAGTCTGAAATCGAGGGATTCAAAGTTTTCATTATGTGTTAACAGGTCAAAATGATGAGATAGTAATAGAAGTAGAGAGATTTTCAACACAGGTGAAAAATACAAGATTATTATCATTATTATGAGATGCAAAGTGATAAATACAAGATAAAAAGTCATACTTATGAGATAACCGTCAAAATGATGTGAAGAAAAGTCAAAATTATGGGATCAATTTTAACTTTTTATGGTGGGAATTTTATTGTAGGAATTTTTTTTCATTGATCTTTATTTTATTGTATTTTATTTCTTTTTTGAATTGGCCAAAATGGGCTTTCATAGGAAGCGGGCATATTGACAAGCACGGGGAAAAAAATACGTCGATTTTAAGGACAGTCAGTTTATTGAACAGCAAATTTTGACAGGGAACACAATAATTCATTTTTCCATTGCATTGTCAACAATGTGTAGGACAACTGTGTCATTCATAAACACCCTCTTTGTCACAGAGAGACTACGGTATGTCGATAGACAGTGGTGGGTGTGTATGTGGGGGGGGGCCTTGTTTTAAAGTGCTGTAATGCACAGTTCCTCTTGGAGGAAGACAACAGAGGTGGTGAAGAGAGTTCAGACCCCAGAAGGCCTCCAAGATCCCCGATTGCATCATACATAGTGTGATATTGTAAATGACAGTTGTGTTGTTGTGATTTTCTTTTTCTTTTTGTGTGTGTGTGTGTCAAGTGTGTGTCCGTGTGTGGCTTCTACTTATTGCATATCAGTGAGCTGGCTCGTGAATATTTCAGTGAACGTGTAATGCACAGATCTTTAGATTAAAATGTAATAAACTCTTCACTATAATAATAATACATCTCATAATATCTAAGTTACATTCTTATATCTGATTCCTTTAGAATATGTATAGGCGATATACATTTTGTGATGCTGATGGCTAACATAGTGGACATCATCCTCTTATCCTGTCGTCTCAGCTCTGTGGATCAAGTTTTACAGACATAGATAAACTCTCTCAGAAAGACTAAAAACGTTAATCTCAATCAACATCAGACCTTAATCCATGTCTGCCAAAGCAGCAAGCTGTTTAAAAAGGACTTTCTGAGTATAATCAAATCTCTTGTGCCTAATAATCCTTTGTGCTTTCTTTGATTGTATACACTCTAAGTCATACATTTGGTGTTTTTAGAGCTCCTCTGCATCAAGCTGCACCCCCGGCTGGAGAGCGGACGGCAGAGGAGTGTGATAGATAGAAGGAAAGAAGGGGGAGAGAGCATGGGTCTGACAATCAAAGAGAAAAATACTACCGCAGTGTCACACTAACAACTACACATCAACTACAGCACTACACAGTCAGACACACGCACGCACACGCACATACATAACCAAAGATTCACAAAGGTCGGTGAAAATTCACAGCTGTGTAAAACAAAATGACTCTGCACAACGTTTTTCAAGATTCAACCAAAAACAGACAACAAAATCTGAAGGAGGGAGGAGTGGGGGAGGCGGGGCTCAAAAATCATAACAATAATCTCAACAACAACACAAAAATAGGCATTATGATCACAACAGCATACACATATGAGATGAACTGGCAATCGGAATGTTGAAAAAAAACAACAACAGGAATTCATAAAGACGAGCTCTCACGAGGAGGCAGGCAGATTTTCTTTTTTCTTTTTTTTTTTGCCGTTCTCCTGCGGCTCAGCTTTCATCTGTCAACATGGCTGGAGGTGCCAGTCGATGTCTAGCAGTTCTTATGCCCCCCCCCGACCTATGGCTTTCAGTTAAGACATCGATAACGCTGAGATATGCTAGCATGTGAGTCAGTCGGTAAAGCCTTGGTCGTTAGTGCAGCTACTTCCTGAAAGAAGCACCATTCAAAAATACAGGCGTTAGATTTACAGTCTGATGTCAGCAGGTCAGTATTGGCCTTGTCCAGGGCGTATTTCATTTTCTTTAATTTCCAGAGCAGTTTAAGTAGCGCCACAGGTCATTCACATAAAGCTAACTACATCTCTATCATCATTATATGACACTTCATTTGGTCCCAGTTGATAAAACTGTAGGAAACGGGACAAAAAGGCCGACCAATAGCTCAGGAGAAATGGCACCTCCAAAAACCATCCTACATCTACACTAGTGTTCCCCTTTGCATACAAAAAAACTCATCAATATGCTGCATTTAAGTTCAAATGACGCTTGTTGCATTAAAAGACGTTCCTTCATCTGATATGTCCACATCATAGTAACATAAAAATCATCACAATATGGATCGAGGGGGAGGGGGGGACTGGAGAGGTAGGTGTGCAAATAAGCCATCATGTACAAAACAAACAATAAATCCTAAACATAAAGTTAATATCATCTGCATATGTACAATATAGATAAGGTGGACACTTTGACACAGAGAAAACAACACATACAAATATATAGTGCTATACTGCCTATAGAAAGGAATATTGATAAATAGACCTCACTCCCACAAATGATAATACGTTGAAGAGTTGCACAGTGCAACAGTACAACTGACGAGCTGCTTGAACAGCGGGAGCGAGGAAGGAATGTGATTGGATAGCACACATCAAAGTCACCTTGATCTCCGGCGAAATAAACCAATGGCAGGGCTTCAGTGTTGTGATGCATAATCGAGATACGACGGGGCTGCTTTTCCCTCGCAGCTTAAAGCAAACAAAACCTCTAAAGCAAACAAGCAGAGATGTTTGGTAAAACTCATAAAACACCGAAACCCCTTTAGTCTTCCGATAGAGACGTGTTTTTCATTAGCTCTTTGGGTCCTGCCACTGGATTCAAGTTCGGATAACGAATTCATTCATCATGTAAACAATAATAATCGTGCCTGGATCTGAGGGGTGTGAGCGGCTCCAGCTGAGATCTCACTGGCTCCACAATGGATGACTGTACTCGCGAGGCCGCAGCATGTGACGCCTGACAGTTTGTGAGCGTAATTACCTAGTATCTACGACTAATCTGGCGCGCTATTGAAATTACTTTCAACCCATTAAGTGTTCACAGCTTATGCTTTTATCTCAATCACACGGGGCTGCACTGCTCTCTGTGGAATGAAAAGTTAAAGAGCGCCGCAGTTTTGGCCACAATCAAATCAGTGATGTCACAGCGGGAGTTTGCCATCATTCGTCAGAGGCAAAACCCCCCGCTGTGACATCACTGATTGGGGTGTGGCCACGAGGTACAACGCGCTTGACCCTTTAAGGGAAGCTTAGAAGCAGTTTTTTTGTGATTCTGCGTGGATGTTTAACAGCGTGTACATGTTCTACGGAAGTGCATAATGCCCAAATGTTGCCTCTTCAGTGGAGTGAGTGAAACACGAGATGTCTTTCCTTGCAAAACAGTCGAACCATTGTGGTAGCGCTAAATATCAGATGGAGGCTGATCTACTTAAAAAGCCAAGGCAATCAAAGTCTGCTCGGAGATGAATGGCTGAGTTCATTACAACCACTTACGGGAAGGGATGTGGCTTCTCAGGAAAGATCACAGGGGGTGTGCTGCCTCCAAAGCAACACATTCCCTGGGTCTTTGTCTGAAACACAGGCAGATGTTTTGCTATAATTCTACGTATTATGTCCTTTAAGACTTCAGGGGGAATAAATTGCATTTTCAGTAAATCTCCTGGCAGATCTAATGTTCTTAAACGTCTGTCAAATTTAAGTTATGTGCATTTGATTCAGCTAGTTACAGTTTAAAAATCAGAATGACTTATTTAGTACACAATTATAAATCAGGTACTGTAGGGTTGGCAGAGCTGCAGCAACCAAGGGCAGTACATCTACTTTGAAATTCAACAATCATATTGAAAAAAAAATGCAACAAAGTGTAATCATAGCAAGCAATATTCCTTTTAAAACTGATATCTGTGGCTTCATTTCCAGAGAGCGAGCTGAGCATGCCGACTGGAATTTTTGTGCGCCACCACAGGCAGCTTGGCAAAACAAAGGCTCCCTCCGAAACTATTTTCAACATTCAACACAACGAATTTAAAACAAAATGTACTGGTTGGTCACGCTTCGACCCGTCAAAAAAAAACTTCCTTCACAATGAGATGAATCCTCACACATTCGGTGTGATGCATTATGGGAGGGAAAGGCAGAATAGGAGGCGCTTCTTCTTAGTTGTCTTTTTTAGGCAAGAAGCTGAGGATGAATTCACCCACGCCCAGGAAGTACACCACCTGGGCGATGCCAAACAGAGGCGCGATGACCAAGGCTCGACAGTAGGCTCCCTTCAGGAAGGCTGATGGACCCTCATTACGCAGGATTTTCCTAGAGAGGGAAGAGAGGCTCATTAAAACATACAGCCAAGACGAGTTATGTGTCAGTAGATATGGTGTTGGCGGTCCTTTATTTCAACTGTCAAGTACTTCTCTCAGCTGAGGGAGCACAAAGACAACATCCAATATACGACCCAATTTGTCCACTTTTACATTTCTTCGGGAGCCGTTATTTTCTAGTGTTGTAAGAATAAAAAGTATTTATCCAGCAGGGGTGGAAGTAACTAGATACAGCTACTCAAATTACTATTATTAAGTCATTTGTTCAGCAATCATAATTGAGCACTGAGTACAATTTTAATTAATCTCTAAACTTTTCATCTGCATTGTTGTAGCTAGTTGGGGTCATACTATTGATAAAGCAACAGACATCAAGGGTTAAAAAGTCATTAATACTCTGAGTAGCGTTTGAGAAGAATGCTTTGTATTTTTGCTTTAATATTATTTTAATACTAGTGGTTTTACTTGAAACTGAGTAATATTTCAGGAATGTTATTGTTCTGGTACTTGAGTACAGATTTCCAGTACTTTTTCCACCACTGTGTATATGACTTAGTTATAGCTTGATACCGACCTTGTGAATTTGGGATGTTAATGATGTGTCATGTATTGATTAATTTAACTTACTGATGGGGTATCTTACTTACAGATACTTGCTGATAAAATCTATCATCATGAAATACAAATTATTGACATGAGAAAATATATTTAATCTAAACATCAGTAACTTGTCATTTATAAAAAACAAAAAGACTCTTTTAGCAGCCTTAATATGGGCTGTGTTGTGAATAAGAAGATTACTTGTTGCTCTGTTTAAGACAATGTACAGTAGAAGAGAATTGTGTCGGCAGCTCTGGGAAAACGGGAAAAGAGCACTTCAAAAACCAGAGGCAATCCAGGCACACTGAATAAGAACAAAAGCATCAAAAACCAGGAAGGAAGTATTGAAACAAGTGTATTATTGTGGCTTAATAATTAATGGGCCAGTGATTAAAAAAAGCAATATGTTTTCATCAGTGCTTTTTAATAATTTCTCACTCTTTTTTCTCATTTGGAGTGCTTCAGTTGCCTCTAGTATTTGATGGGTTTGGATTTTGTTGGGTCAGCAGTTGAATCGCATTAGATTTGAGCTCAGCAATTAAGTTTGTCATTGAAGTAACTTGGTGTTTCCTTTACTGTCCTTTTAACTCCAAATATAGACTAGTCTGATTTTGCATAAAACATAAATCATGTCAGGGGTAAAAAAACATTTTTCTAACGGAAAGTTAAATACTTTATACATTATTAATTATTAACTGATTATAGATTAAGGCAGTTGATTAATAATGAATCAATTGTATAATTTTCCTTGTCTTTTGTTGAGGTTCTCTTTAAATAAATGTCGACTTGACGTGTCTACAAACACAGTCTCTCACATACTGCAGCGGTACAGACATAATGAGGTCACCTGATACAGTCAGTCACTCCACTGTACGTGTCTTCTGTGCTTCCTCGGTTCAGCGACTGCAGTCTAGTCTTTATCACTGCAACACACAGAGAGCTCAGGTGAATATATAACATCAAACCAATGGTGCACACACAGCCCTAACAACGTCCCACTGCTCACCATCAACGGGGTTGACAGCAACAGCCGCTGTGCTCCCCGCGAGGCAGCCGGATAAAAACGACACGTAGAAAGGAGCGGGCCCGTCTACGCCTCTCTTGCCCAGGTTGTTCAGGTTGGCAAACAGGGGGAAATAAATGATGGAGAAAGGAACATCCCTACGAAAAAAAGACAGAAAAAAGATGGTTGATCCCAGTGAGCCTCATTACAGTTGGCTTGTAAAACTTCCGCCTAGTTTCCAGACATGTTTTACCTGAGCAGTGTGGCACCGAGGCCTTTATAGAGCCCAGCGATGCCCTTTTCCCTCAGTAATTCTCTGGTGAGCTGCATGGCTGTCGGGGACTTGGTCTCCACAGTGCCTGCTGGCACCGTCTCTGGCATCAGCTTCCTCTGAGCAGCTGCAGACGCAACATTAATAACAGCAAGAGTTTCATTCAAAGGCTACCGTACAAGAATTACACAATGTTAAGAACAGGTATAAAGGCAGACATTTTGAATTCGTAACACTTAAAAGATGGCAGAATGAAGCTGTTGTAATATTTCACATGACCACGTGAGGTCGCTGTTTATCCTCTACATTCCATTCTTTGCTAAATCACCATCTGGATTTCATTTCCTCTTACCAATTCTTCCAGCATCTTGGAGCTGGATTTTCAACATCTCCATAGGAGTTGTGACAATAACCTGCAACAAGAGAAGAAATAAAAGCTTCAGGTAACAGTGTCAGCATATGCACAGTGTGAACAAATCAGCGAAATGTTCCACCGTGTGAAAGTGAATTTGAAACGTGTGTCCAGTGTAAAATCTACTGGCATCGGTGAGCTAAATGTCAACACTTGTTTTCCTTTCTAATCCGCACTGTAGTAACTAGTTAACTGGATTAAGGGTGAGAGGCTGCAATCTTAATCCAAGGTCTGCTACACTTAATCTAATCATGCTCCTCGGGCTTGAAGCCTTTGCACTCATTGACAACAGGCGTTTCCCTCTGACTCACTCGCTCAGCGCACATGGCCGAGCATTCTTACAACGTCTTATCTGATCACTCAAATCTAGCTGTTAGTGCACCGCCGACTAACGGGACCACATCTCAGTGATTAAAAATCATTCATGAAAACGGGACTTCGATGGAGGTCGAGCTCAGATCGCAGATAACAGAGAACAATCTGCAAATGCAAAGTGCGAGCGTGTTTCCACCTCTCATTCAGACGCGGTCGTGGCTAATTCCGGCTGCAGGCAGAGACAAATGAGGCGACGGCTGAGCACATTAGCAGTGCTAAAGGCAGCGGTTCCAGATGGAACACAGGAGGATGCAATTAAAGCAGCACCTCACTTACTCACTCACCTGGCATGTACCTGCCCCGCAACCAGCCATCATCTCTTTGAGCAGAGTGAGCTTTCTGAAAAAAAGCAGAAGAAGAAAAGAAAGGTTGGATTAAAGTATGCGAGAGACTGACGGTGTGAAAGACAGACAACTTTATTTCTAGGAAAAAGAGTTGTCACCACCTGCGTTGGTGATGCTAATCTTTGTCTTCCAGATCAACATGTCAGGCACAAGGGCAGATTAATAATTCACGAGGTGAGCGGCTGGCCCAGACGAGTCAATCATTCATCAGCCTGCGTGTTTATCACCATAGAGATAGATGCCCCAGAAACCTACGGGTTTATCTTTGCAGACAGTGCTGACGGGGGGACAATGGGCGCTTGATTTCAGCAACACCAGGCGACGGCTGCTAATGTTGGACAAGACATACCATTGTGTGTTAATTAGGGGTGCACCTGTTGTGATATTCCGGGACAATACAGATGATTGAAATAACAATTTGACCAATAGCCAATGCCAATACCAGTGTGTTGTTTTTGGTTTGTCTATTGTTGTTTTTGGTTTGTCTATTGTTGTTTTTGGTCTTTGTTCTCATTTATTCCCCCTTTTGTGACAGGGAAACAAAGACATCTTCATCATCTACATCATCATAAAAAAAACAACTGTTCTAAAGTCATTCAGCTCCTCTTTAAACCTCCTCTGACGAGCACAAATTTGAATGTTAACTGCAGCATTACTAGCGAGAAATTCCTTGATACCAATCTGACCATCTGCGCTGGCTATGCTTTTCTTTCGATGATCCATTCCTCGTCCGTCAGCTAGTGTGTCGGGCTACACGTGTAAGTAAACACACCAGTTAATCAGAGTGTGAATGAGAGGAGTGTGTCAGTGTGTGTAAGTCAAAATGTCAGCGCTTAATGCCTCACCCATCCTTGGAGAGGTGATGCCTGAAGAAGTCGTTGGCAGCCAATTTGATGGCTTTCTCCGGCGTGACAAGTGTCAGGTTCACCGCCGCACCTGGGAGGAAAAAAAAGGACAAAGAGGAAGAAAAGAAAAGAAGAAACAGACAAAGGACAGAGAATGAGTCAGTCTGTGGCAGATAGTTTTCCAGATTCCTCAATTTGATGTCTGAACTTTCACTATGAAGCTGGAAATAAGAATTCTACCTGACGACTTTGATGCTCATTGTCTTTCTGAACTGCACCGCTGTTACTCTATGTTACCTTCACCTCCAACCTCAGTGATCACAGCACTTTTTCATCACTAAGGATTCAAAGTCTAAACTAAATTAATGTTAACCTAGTGTTAAGTGAACAAAAACATGGACTAGCTGTAGTTTCCTTGATTTTCTAAACAGGACGTTTTACCAACCCCAAACATCAGTCATATGACGTCCTGGGAAAAGACTCAACCATCAGCTGATGAACAGCTCAGACAAATTCTACTGATATTATTTTAAAGCTTAATAGTCTTTGAATTAAATCAATATTACCAGAGGTGCAGTTAGCTTTTCACAGAAATGGTCGATACTTTTTACTTTTATAATTTGAGGACATTTTGGAGCCAGTGCTGTATTACACTTCAGCATTAATTACAACTTGAAGTAAAAAACTTACCTCGGTACATCCCAAAATACCCCTCCGACCGGATGGTCTTAATAAGGCAATCTGACCTGAAACACAAATGCAAAAGGTCGTGCGTTAGTCTGAGAATCTGATGACGACCTGAGTGACACTAGCAGTTAGTCTTCCTGACAATAAGATGTTAAATCCAGAGATCTCTTACATGCTGGTGTAAAGGCGAGATCCATTTTGCTGGTTTTGCAAGCGAGTCTTGGCCAGGTCAATGGGAAACACACAGGTCACTCCAATTAGGCCAGCGATCCCCCCATTGATCAATTTGGCAGGCAAACTGGTTACCACCACAGAGGAAGAGACAAGAAATATGAAATATGACAGGCGGATAGATGAAACAAAGGCCACAGTGCTGTAGTCATTCTACATAAAGGCTTACCTGATCTGCTTGTCAGCCATTTATATCAAGCCCTGGCCGGTCAAACTGTCAATCTGTGTGTTAGCTAGACACTCGGTAGGTCGTCCTTGTCTTTTGCTGTTTGGTTACAGTAGTGTGTTTCTGTCCAAGTGTGGATTATGTAGTCCGATAATGCTTTGTCCAGTTGTCTCCTTTCAGTTATTGTTAGTTGAATTTAGGGGAAATCTGTAATGAAACAGGAAAGGACCCGATTAGATTAAACACTCTCCTAACAGAAACAGTCCAGCAAAACAGAGGATCAGTACATTACAATAGTTCATTAATACACGACATACATACTGCAAAAACTAGATCAGCAATTGTTTTTATCATCAGTTACTAATCGCTCTAAATTTGTCTATCCCAGCTTCCTGAAGCCCAAGGTGCTGTGGTTTAATCGCTTGTCTCGTTACATTATGTTCACCTCATTCAGCAGACACTTCTGTCCAAAGAAATAAGAACTAAAGTCATCAAAAATTGGACATGCAGCCTTCCTTTAGAAACAGCTAAAAGCGCTGCAGAGAGCTGCATCTTAAGTGAGGTGTGAGATGGAGGTGCTATCATGAGGTGTTGATGTGCAATCTGATTCTCAAACCACAGCCGAAGCTGCTGTACTGCCTGCAGTGAGGAGTTCTTTCTACCCCCGTGCAACCCACAAATTATTAAGCAAAGATAGTGGTATTGAAAGGAGAGATGGCGTTTTGATAATCTGATTTTAACAAGACTTTCTCAATGAAAAGGGAATTTATCTTATTCCTCTCATTAAATAATGAAAAAGTAGCCTCGGAGCAGAAGATTGAGGAGGCTGCCGTACAGTGAGATACATCTGAGAAGCAGCTTTCCTTAAAAAGCTACTGCCCTCAGCTACAGATGGGCTGGCAAGTCAGCAACAGTTAGTCTTGGCATGGCATCACTTGCTAACAACACATTGACAAAATCCTCACATGATAGTTGGGCAACTGAAGCTGAGCTCAGTTAAAATAAGCAGCTCATGATATACCACAGATGAATGTGAGAGCCTCAACACAGCAAAGAAAAAAGCTTTTTAAAAGGTCAGAAATATTTAATCCGACAGCACTCCTATGGCCAAATATTCAGAAGAAAAGCAGAAAAATCCTCACAACTGAGAAGCGAGAGTGAAGGAATGAAAGAGTTGCTATTACTCAAAAACGTTCACCTTTCACTCTCTAAATAACGACAATGACACAGGACACATTTCCATATTTGACTATGACGCAGCATAATTTGGCAATATTTCTAACAGCTCCTTGAAAATAGAGCTTTACCAATCAGTGTAGAGGGATTATGTTCTGCAAACAGATCCACAACCAGCTGCAACAACCGTGGGTCATGCGTGTCCTTGAAACGCTCATGTTTTATGCATAAGCTCCTTCACTGTGACGCCGGAGTCATACAGGAGATCTTCTGCATGCTATAAGATTCGTCTTTGAGCAAACAGATGTGATACATCGAACGTGGCCAAGATGCTCCCTATTTTTGGTACAGTTTGCCCTCATTGTAAAAAAAGATGCTGCTTCCCATTTCCCCTTTCATTCTCTCCACCCCCTCCATCCACCAATCACGACCCGCCTTTGCGCCTGCAACCCGCCTCCTCCTCTCTCCTCCTCACCAACCCCCCCCTCCCCCCTCAGTCACGAGTCACGACTCTCAAACACAGCTTTTCAGTCTCACATCTGTGCTGACTTGTGGCTTTTCTTTTATGAAACGCAACTGCGTGCATACGTATGCATCGCTAATTCCTCAGATTCCCTTTCAGAGGGACTGTGCAGCCTCCATGGATGTTTAGGCATCTGATGAGAACTGGATCCCCGGCATGAATGCGCCTGTGGTCTGGTTTGTTTGGTTTGGATGGGGACTTGAGGCCCTCGCTGGCTGCTCCAGAGGTGGAGGAGGGAGGAGGAGAGGGGGAGTCAGACCAGGTCAGCGAGCCGCCTCTCTGGTCTCTGTTGGTTGGGTGTTCTCCTCTCACCTCCCTGGAGCTTCACACAGCCCTCCTCTGTCGCTTTTATCCCTCTAACTGTTTATCGACCTCAACGTTTTCTCACCAAGCTGCCCACCATCTCACATGCTACTTTTGTTTCCCTATTTCCTGTCACTGACTTCCTTAGAAACACGTTGTTAACGCCACAGTCAGCACAATGATTTCCCTTCATTTTCACAGGAGACTATATGCTCTGTTGGTAAAAAAATAAATAAATAAATAAATGTATGTCTGTTAAAGAGCACTGCAGTCCTACATGAGTCACCCATCAAGCTGGCATCTCCCTCATTTTTTACCGTGCTTGTGGCGTTGCTCGTCCACTTCACTTCATCCACATCAAATAACTGAGTCTGCAGCAGGACATTTATTTGACCCACAGTCACAGCCTGGCTGTACTGTCTTGTCAGGACAATTGGGAGTCTGTATGGAAACAACTGGCCTCAGTGTGCAGAGTCTGCAGCACAGTCTCATCTCTCATCAACAAAGTCTCCAAGGAATTCCTTTTATTCCCAAAGCACAAGAAAAAAATAACAAACTCTCGGGAAACTGCAGAGGATCTGGTATTCTATTCTCTCCAGACTCAAGTATAGTTGAGTATAGTTGCTGATACACTAATGTCAAATATAGACATTTTCAGCAAAGCATGCAAACACCGCTCTAAACAGATTCCTGACAATCTGACTTACCAGACTCGCTGCTCTCTCTGTAAACTTAATTTACCCAGATTGAAAAGAATTTAGTGTGGTAAAGTTGTATCCTTCCTTTCAACTGTTTGATGCTAGTTTTTGCCAGTTTCAAACTGGAATGGCAGCACGCACAGACATGTACAAGCTGCAGTCACTTCTTTTATCCATTTTTTCGTCACTGTTCATAGACAGAATAGACAGGCTACGTCCCTTCCATTCCAGTGTCCCCCATGGGATTTAATTTTGGAAACAATCTTTTAACTTGAGAAGCATTCACAACATTCAATCTCGAAATCATATCTTGAGCTGCTCTGTGAATCCCACCCTTAGCCCGGACTAAACCATTAAAGAGAGTTTACTTCTGTCAAGACCCAATAAAGTAAGTTAAACACCTTGTAAAGTGACTGAAAACTTCTTAATCATACTATCCAACCTCGACTGACTTCAGACATCTCTCTCCTGCATTCACACAGAGGTCATATTTTGAGTTTGCCCCACAGGAGCAGATAAGCACTGATGAGTAAACAATAGACAGGGTGATTGTGCAACTTCGGCTGCCATGCAGAACTTTTAATATGACTCAACCCCTAAAAACAACTATAGGACGCACTTGATTAAAGAGCTGCTTCAGAGTCCGGGCACCGACAGATAACAGCTCTGTTTTTGACCCTTGTTCATATCACCATATCAACGTGAGCAATGAGGCAATAAACACTGTTTCACTGACAAGGACATTTACGTTAAACATTGTCAGTGACACAGCAGGAGATCTTCTTTCGCAAGATGTCAGGATATTAAATGAACTTTTTTTATATCCTTATATCAAAATATAGCCTAACAAAGACAATAAACATAAATACTATACTTTTACGGTTACTTGAATTGATGATGATTATTACACAATAAAACATAACAATTATTACATAATAGGTTGGTTATTATGTAATTGAAGTTTTATGCTTAGTTGGGTTAATATGTAGAAGAATATGATGGGTAAGATGGTCATAACACATGCTCATAAATCACACTGGAAGCAATTTCAACTTAGCATCAATCGTTTCCTGTGCAATTTAGCCAATTTAGATTTACATACTGAGATGATAGCTGGTGACAAATGGCATGGTAAAGACAACATAGTAAGAAACCTTTTCCCACTTCTTTTGATTGATTTTCTATACATTTTTAACCATTTTAAGCACATTTAAATAAAATAAGAAACAGGGAAGATGAGAATCTTTTCTGTCCAAACATCCGGAGCCTACATGTAGCCAGTGGCTCAGACTAATCTTCCCCATCTCAATTGCAAGAGACTCACAAAAGGATAAATATATAACACTGCAGCTACTGACAATCTGGAGACAAATCCAAGCCAGATCATTTCCTAGGCAAAACTCCATGCAAATTCCTTTCATTCAAATCAACCAGAGAGAAAAATGTACCTTATCCATGACAGCTCCTGGACTACGTCCCTGTCCTCGAGTGCCAAACTGAGTAAAGGTCTTGCTGACTAAACAGCCGTGAGTTTGGTGATTGACAGGAGGAAGTGACGGGCTGTGTTGGTCAGCAGTCCGCTCACGTGACTGTGGCTTTGTCGAAAAAGACAGCAAAGAAAGGAAAAATAACACGGCCCCTTCCTCATTAGCTTAGAGCAGGCTGTTGTTATCAGTCCATCTGTCTCACATGAACTGGTTTGATTAACTCGCTGTGAGCTCTAAGCCACCAACAGAGGAGCTGCACCAAGGAGTGTGTTCCAGCAATCCTCCATCAGATGTCAAGTACTTTTCTGAGCTGCAAGAGCACAAAGGCCACATCAAGTACACAACCTCAATCTGTCCACTTTCACTTCCCTCTGGAGCCATTTTTTTAGTGTTCCTCAAAAAGTATTAATTTGTTGGCAGGATTTTAGTCTAACAGAAAAGCTCCTCTGAGCTGCTATTACATGACTTACTTCAAGCTTGATATATCCTTGTACTTCAGGGCTGATTGATCAAAAATGTATGAACCAACAATCAGAGATGGCCATAAATTGAGTAAAATACAAAATACTGGTATGAGAAAATATTATATATTCATATTTCATATTATATATATTTAGATTTAATTAAAATACAAGCACAGCTGAAGCGACATACTGTTGATGATTATCATACTGTGTGCATATTGAATTCTACCATATTAGCATTCATTAAAAGAATAATTTTTCAAGTTTATATCAAGTTTTATGTCTGTCATGACAAAATATTTAAACTTTAATAAAGCATCTGTTCAACCAAGAAACCCATCTGTTTTCATTCAGTTAAGTGTTGTTAATGAAATTAATAATTATAATGGGGCCCGCAGGCCAAAGATGGCCCACCATAGGGTTCAATTTGGCCTGCCAGATGTTTCCAGCAAATATATACAAGTATATGATTTAATCAACTAAAATATCATTGGGTTTTTTGTTTTTTTAAGAGAGGTAAAATACTCTTTCATTAAGTAGGATCCCTTGTTATTAACAATTTTTCATAGTGATCACAGCAGGAGGAGTGACACTATACTGGAATTCAGACAATTTAGGAAATCTTAGTGCCATTATGTGTCTTACTATAACAGTACAATTTGTGGTTGCTTTTTGGCCCATTATTCACCCACAAGTTTCAGTTGTGGCCTTCGTAGGGAAAAGTGTTGGGCACCTCATTCTATCCAAACAATATTATAACATTAAGCCTTTTAGTGGCCTCAATATGGGATGGATTTTGTTGGGCTAGTTGTTGAAAAGAGACAGACAGGAGCTTCAATTAAAATTGAGTCATTATTTTGATTTATTTAATTTATCGTCCAAGTAACTTGGTGTTTACTTTATCTGTTCTTTGAACTTCTAATGTAGCCTACTCTAACATTGTTCAAGTTAGTGTTTAAAACACTTTGCTTATGGAAAAAAACGTCCAACATGTTCCACATATTATTAATGATTAATAAATGATCGATTGTTAAGGCAGTCGACTATCACTTAAGGAAATTGCTTTAAATGTGCCTCTCTGCTGTGAATGTTTGTTGCATCGATTATTTCTAAAAGGACCAGGTTAGAAATAGTTCTCAGCATTGACAGATGCCTTTCTAAGGTTCCTCACTGTAAATCTGACAGCTGCTGTGATGCTGTTACCATGTTTTTTTCAGATAGTGGTTTATAGGATGCAGTCTATTTTTGTACATCTACAGCACTGCGGAAACAAGGGATGAAATTTGTGGTGTCACAGATAAATCTGATTACTATTCCCTCTTCCTTCCAGCATCAGGATTATAAACCTAATACCTACTTATGAAAGCTCTCTGGCAATCTCCATTTACAACCAGTGGAGTGGGTGTTATGATCCAGGCACAGCGGATGCATTTCCACTACAGGTCCTCTATAGCTGAGTTTCATGTTGCAGCTATTAAACCTGCACAGTGACGCATTGTTGTATTCACCTGCTGTGGATCAGAAATGAGAGTTCAACTTTCAGGCAGCCAAAATGCCCATCCATGCAGAGAGGTGGTGTTGTGTTTAGTCCCTCCTGACACCACAGGTATCCCTGGTGGCCCAGTTTCTAAAGTCACCTGGGGCTTCTCTCTTGTATCATGTCCGTTTTGCCTCCCTCTCAGTTTTCCTACTTCCTTGATAGGCAAATAATAATGCCACTGTGTGCTGACTTTCCTTAGACAGAATGCCAGCATTGAAGCATCTGGTTACGGATTACAGTAAGGCCTTGAATGGCCTAAAGGACTCTCTCATACAACAGCACGGCATCTTCCCACCAGCCTTTCCATTCGGTGCACACATACAGCACCAGTGACATTTAGCTGTCCTTGGCTTTGGGATGTTAGCTTTCTTTCAGGGATGGCTATATGTGTGTAGCCCTGCATGCAGATTACATTAATATTTAACGCAGTGTTGTTGTTCTATTTAATGAAAGCCAAAAGGGTACAACAGTTCCACTGGAAAACATAGGATGTCACCCTACACGCAGGAATGACTCACCTCATCAATTATTTCAAGGCGACTGACTGGCCTCAACATGACTGATCCAACACACTGGTCACGATGAAAGAAAGCTACTTCTTTTAAAAGCATGCATTGCAGCAAGTTTTGCACATCTTCCTGACATCTTGCTCAGCAGTAATGTTCCCTTATGTGTGCATTTTGGGAGTCTGAGCAGAGATGAGAGGACACATAGAAAACGAAGGTGCTCCAAGGATAAGTTAAATCATTATCTATTCACGTTCATGCTGATGGAAAGTCAGGTGAATATTTGTAGTCCAGAACACATTTCTGCAGCTTCACAGCAAAACAGCATTGCAGCATTCTCAGACTATAGAGAACTGACTAGGGTTGCAGCAACATATCATTTAATTCATATCATTTGAAAACTGATGGTTTTGATACCTTGTATTTACATTTGTTTAACTACAGTATCAAATATATCATATTAGTGTTACTCATCAGTGTTAAATATTTCTATTTATATATATTTGAAGTTTATATCAAGTTTCGTGTCTATCTGGAGATAATATTTTAGGAAGTTAAATGTTTTTTTTGGTTTGTTCAACCAAAAAAACATTCTGTTTTCATTCTTTTAAGGGTCATTGTAACTGATCATAACACGAATGATTGTGTATTGTCACATGATACTGTGAAAGGTTTTCTTTTAGACAGCTATCGTACAGTGACGATCTCCTACTGTTGCAACCCTACAGGGAACTTATTTTAAAATGTAAAATAAATCAATAAATAATGGTAGTGTAATCCAAGTCTTTGGTAACCGCGAGTTTCCAAATTGATTTGAAAAGACGTTATATACACCCTTAACGAGCTTGTGCCCGTGTAGCTTCAAACAAGGCGTACATAAAATATTTTTTAGTCAATGTGGGTTCTCGGGGTTTCCTCACCTGACTTTCCATCAGCATGAGGCTCAGCAGATAATGACATGATAATAATTATTGTTTTGGGGTGAACTTATCCTTTAAAGCAACTTTGCCTTTTTATGAACTCCCAAAAAACTCCTAAAGCAATGAGTAGCTAAGGACTATATTTTTATGATTTGGTAAGTTTATACTTCAAAATGGAAAAGGCCTCGAACAAGACACTCAGCAGTAATAAGGAATAACACTACTCAAAGTTAGGGATATTGTGATATTTTAGTGTCTCCCTTGATTGTTTATTCTGTGACTGAATCTGAATTTTAAGTCCCAAAACTGTGACACATTTAATTAGACTTTTATTGCATAACAATGCACATCCATATATGCACCCATATCCCAACTATTTTTGAGCAATGTAATTAGAGAGGGTGATTATGAGCATTACTTAGTACTACTTAGGTTATTTGTTGTTTTTGTCGTGTTCTTATTGTTTTTATTCTCTGTGATTTTGTTGCTGCACCAAACAGAGTGGTGCTCTTAATTCAGTTGCATGCTGAGTTTAAATTACAATAAAGGCATTCTGATTCGACTAATAATTTAATATGCCTGTTTCTATCAGAGTATTTCTCCCACCACTGGTAATTATACAGAGGTTACGTTATCTACTGAAGCGGTTTACAACACAAGCTTGACATTAAACTTGAGTTTAGTAGTATGTGACACAGTTAATTTGACTTTTATGGCAGTTCCATGCACATGCATATATGCCCCCATATCCCAATATCCCTAACTCATTATGAGCAGTGTAATTCATTCCTTCTTTTCATCCTGTACTAATGAGTTGCAGCATGTTACCGTTCAGCCGGAGTCTGCATGACTCCCCTCTACCAATGAGAGAGGAGGTGGGTACAGTTTAAGTGGGTTTGCCCTCCACTACCAACATCCCAGCCCACATGATAATCACACCGTCACTGCTGAGCGGAAGCCGGCAGAGGGCGGCCGCAGCGGCCCCCTTCAGGTCCGGGAGAAATTCGGTGACTGGTCCGGCCACTCTGCGGTAACATCCATAACCAAGCGGGCTAACGCGTCCATAAAAAACCATGAGCCGTCACATAACACGTTCAGCTCTAACATCACCATGACTAGCTGTTAGATTCTGTCCAACGGCTGGTCGGTTTTATGGAAAAAATATGAGATATTAACCGGCGTATAATAACGGCCGTTATTATATTCGTGATCCATACCGTTAACACCGACACTGTACTAGCTTGAAATGCAATCGGCCTGCCGTTACATCTCTGAACCCGCCATATGTTAAAATGTAAGGTTTGCCACATAACGGAAAAATGATTCCCAGCCTCACAGATCGAAGCGACAACCTCAGACACACAGAACAACCAAAACCCAGAAATAAATCAAGCTAGCTCTGCACGTTTCCTCTGTTTGTTAGATAGAAATGTATCTTAACGTGTCGCCCTCACGTTATTCCCCCAGGTGAGGGATTTTTTTTTAATTTTTTTTTTAACGGCTGTGAGCCAATACACACATTTTGTGACTCGAGACACCAACAACACTGTGAACTGTCCGCATCTACATACCACATAGAGCCGTGTCCGTTATCTGTCCCGGTGTGGCAGAGGTTGGAAAAATCAAAGCCTGTTGTCACTCTGTAAATTTGGCTGACACACCGACGATAGCTAACCTACCGGCGTTACTAGCATTTGAGTCCAGCGGAGGGAGGTAGGAGGAGGTGGGAGTAAAAGCAGGGAGGGAGGGGGAGCAGCCTGGCTGGCGATGGAGGAGGAGGAGGAGGAATA